>VWZZ01000182.1:1292931-1318538 GCA_013399095.1 Psophia crepitans
CTTCCCCCCCAGCCCCTTATAAACCGAGCATGACGCCATATGGTATGGAATGTCCCTTTGGTCAGTTGGGGTCAGCTGCCCTGTCTGTCCCCTCCCAGCTCCCCGCACACCCCCAGCCATCCCGCTGGCGGGGCGGTGCGAGAAGCAGCAAAGGCCTTGGCTCTGTGTGAGCATCGCTCAGCAACAGCAAAAACATCTCTGCACTATCAGCGCTGCTCCCAGCACAGACCCAAACACAGCCCCACACTGGCTGCTGGGAAGAGAGTTAACTCTCTCTCAGCTGAAACCAGGACAGTTATGTATGTCTGACAATACTCTTCAACTTGACATCACACGTATACTAAGTAGGAACTAAGTTCCACTGACAGTTGACTCAAAGGAGTTATCTGCACAAGGGCTAAGAAACAACATTAGCCGAACAATAATGTACTGAAACCAACAGAGTTTAAACTGGTAATCATTGCAGCATAAAGGTAAGTGCAAGTTGTACAATAGCTATGGTATTTCTTCTGAAAATAGATTTTAAAATGAAAGCTATTTTTTCTCTTTGAAATACAAAAATAATGTTTTTTCCTTATGCTAAACACTTCTAAAGACATTTATTTTCAAGTGTACTTATGTAGTATTCTAAAAATACACATACCTCCAAAATTGTAATAAAGTCCGTGTGACGAATAGGCCAGTGAAAATGAACACAGGAGATATCCAGTTGCCCTACCTGTACTCTGTCCATTTACTTAGATCTCTTGGGACTACCTTATCAGTATGAGGTGAAATTAAGGTGCCCCTAATATCTGCAAAAGATGCACAAATGATGCCATTGGGGAAAAAAAAATTACCCTGTGTGCTTCAAACAACTGCCACTTAGGGAAGAGGAAAAAAAAAAAGAGAAAGCATTCAAAATGTCTCTTAGTGTTCCCTTGATTTAGAATTTAGAATTTCCTCTATAATTACACTGGCCAGAGGCTCACACTGGCCTTTAAGGCTAAAGACAGATGTAAAGTCTGGCATAAACCTTAAATGTTTCATAAATGACTCACTACATATGGAGGAGAATTCTAGGTATTTCAGAAGAGGACGATGCCTTTGACTCAGCTCTGAAAGGCCCCAAAATAATAGGACATTAAAGCTGAAGCAGTTTTGTACATAGAAACTAATTTTATAACTTTCTGGAATGTTTTAGTTACTCTTTTCTCATTCTCTGGGACTGAGAACTATGAAAGTAAGTCACATGACAGAAAAGTAACATTTTTTAATCATGATATGATTGCAAACACTTTAGAAGGACCCTTTTTTGTCCAAGACTGGGCACTTTCAGCCTCATATAGCATAAAGGTTTAACAGAAGAGACATAATAGTTTTCACAACAGAACCAGATGAGTTATTTACATTTTTGCAGCTTTCTTCAACATCTAGGACTGGCCTTGACTTTTTAGACATAATTTTTTTAATGATCATATTTCATAACTGTGTCAACAAGGTTATTGTAACGTGGTCAAAACAATACTATCTGGAACCTAAGTTACATAATAATTGTTTCACAACATTTCATAGTTTACTTCTCTAATCTATAGGCCAGGGAAAAAGTATACAAAATAAAATGGAACTAAAAATGAGGTATGAAAAATTTCTGATTAGAGCCTTCCCACCACCATTTTGAAATACTGAGGAAGTTTTTATGATCTTCAGCATACAGCATTTCATTAAAATGTATCTTGTTCTTTTATCCATTTTCATCCAGTTCCAGTAATCAGTAGGGTCACCTGGGTGATCTGAAAGACAAATAGTTGTGAGGAGCCAAGTAAGACACATGAACATCAACTCTGAAACAGTTTTAGAAGTTGCCTCTCTCTTACGCTGCCTGTTGTAGAGTAAGATTTTGTAATTTGTATTACGCAGGTGATTCAACTACCATAATGATGCATTCTGGGTTTAGTGATCTATGTATTAATTATCCAGATCAGCACTTACGTTTCAAACCTGCAAGTCTTCATGTAAAGATTAAGTTTCATAGCATCTGCTAGTCTCTGTTAGTATGGGTCATGAGATAGTTTTCAGACAAAAATTTAATCTTCAAATGCTTACAAAAATAAATAATCCAGGCAGTAATACAATAAGAAGCCTAAGACTGAGATACAGTTTCTGTATCAGTAAAATCTAGAATGATTATTATGAGAACTATACTAACAAGATACCAATCAATATTATTCAAAACAAAATAGAAAAATAATCCAAAAGAGCGGGTTTTCCAACATGACAAACGTTAAAGGCACAGTTCTCTGCATAAATACAAAGTTTTGTCTATGTGCAACACCACTGACTTTGCTGTGTGAAATAGTCGTCATCCTCAATAACTAAACATGCTCTTATGAAAATCTGCAAACTGTATCAGACTTCAAAACTTGCTCTCAACATTTTGCCTCTATCTTTGGATAGCCTCTGTTTCTGCTGCTCACTCTTTTTTTTGAGAGCAGGAACAGAACATCAGGCTTTCATTTTTCTTTCATCATATACCTCCTGTATAAGAAGAGAGGTTATTATATAAATTCATGGACTGAAAATGCTGAAGGACAAAACTAAAAGTACTGTGAGTCCAAAGCACATAAACAGATGAAAACCCATCAATTCCATAAACATCCACTTGAGCCAACTCAGTTCAAAGATTGCAGAAAACTAAGAAAAGTATGGAATTGTTGAAATAGATGGAGACAACTTTCAATTAGGTTGAGTAGATCAGATCAGTAAAGAGAGAAACACGGTTTCAAGCATGTCACCCACTTTTATCTGACATAAGTGTTGTTCACACTTTTGTCTCCGGTACAATTTTTACACTTCATGATTTAAAATGGGATTTCTACATAACTGCCTTTTTTTTTTTTTTTCCTGAATATATTAAAGTACCTCTAATTATTTCTACCTGAATGCAAACAGAAGATGTAAGAAAGTTGTTGTAATCTCTAAAACAGTTTCTTATAAAACATGAGTAGTGACTTGGAAAGGGGGTTTTATGGTACCAACTTACCAATATGTGATCTTACGGTGCTTTTAAAAATTGCATGTGCTTTGTTATTTTACATTTCTTTATTATTATTTATCTTATCTCTACTTAAAATGAATTACTTTTATAATTAAATATATGTATCACTGAAATTGAATCAAAAAGTGAAATATATACATTTTTAAGAAATAATTCTGAAGATAAGTGTTTAAATTAGAATTCTGGACAGGAGTAACTGCTTAGCTCTCACAAGTATTATTTATCACAGAAGTAAAGCATGACAGATTCTTCCTGTCCTCAGCAGACATATGGTTCACTCCACACTGTCAGCTGAGATAGAAGAAGTTGCTTAACTAGAAGTGCCAAAAGTAATAGCAATTTTTTGCTCCTGTAAGAAAGCGCTGCATTTTACAGTAAGGTTGTTTGGTTTGACTGGGAGATCATGTTTCCAGCGGTGATGTCACGTTTCAAATGTTTCAAGGGGTTTCAGTAACAACGGTATAACCCTTAAGATATAATCCACAATTAAGACACAAACCACAATTCACTACGGATATGCCATGTTTTTCATGGTGACCAAAGTCTTGTAATATACACAACCATAATAAAAACATGCAAATCTTACAGTTCAAGTCTTAAAACTCATAGTCAGGAGTATCCAGTGATGTTATACAAACACTTCAGACTTTCCAGTGTCAAACAGACAAAACAAACACTGTAGCTATACTGGGATGCTACTGTACTTCAGCTGGTACCTTTAATTTAAGTTTTAGTGATTCTGGTCTCAGAGAAAGCTTAGAGTTACCATGACAAGTGATTAACAAGCTGAAGGACCTCAGCTTTGAGTGATTTCATCTGCAGTCACCTGGTTCAGTTACTCTGCAGAGTTCATAAAAAGAGGCTCTCACAGACAAAAATTATCTCAATGGTAACTATCCCATCATCTCAGTTTGCTACCTGTACACATGTATTCTTTACCGAGGAGGAACATGGAATCTTCTCCTCCGGTCTGAATGTCCCAATCCATATTCTCTACCTGGAGGGAGTAGGAGAGGAATTAAATGTTTTTAATCAACATTAAAGCAAGAAAACAAGAGCTTATTCAGACAGTCTGCAAGAAAAATCACGTTTATACATAAAATCACATTTATACACAAGTGTAGAAGCCTTGATTAAATACCTAGCAAATGAAAACTTGCTACAAACTCAGATCCTTCAGTGCAATTGTATTATGTTCATCTATGTGGTTTACAGTGTGCTAAGACTGAAGTGAATGTACCCAATGATGCAATTACATTCCATGAAGAAAATGGACTCTGGATAAATCCCTTTTGTCTTGGACAAGAGAGTTTCTCTCGAGTGAGACATACCTCCAACAATTCTGTTTTTTCCATATCTATCTTTGACACTCATCTTTCCTTTTCTGTGAAAAACTGCTTTCAATTTTCCAGAAAAGCTTTCCTCCAATACCTTGGTTTTTTTAAAAAAAAAAAATTCACTTTTGAAGTAGTGCTATTTTCTAAGTTAAATTTTTTAAAAAAACGAAAGTTGCCCATTTCCCTTTTTCTCTTCTTTTCCAAAACAGAGATGGAAGGAAAACAAGGCAAAGGTGGATGGAAACAAGGAAAGCAAAACTTTCTTTTTTTTTTTTTTGAGAGAACATAATTTTCTTAGGCAGAATATAGTTGACCCCCAAATCCAACAGCTTCTAAATGCAAGTACTAAATTGTCAAAACACTTCATTATTCCCCATCTCACTGTTTATGATTCTGATGGCAGATGACTGGTAGCTGAAATTATCATTCATTACTTCTAGCTCTCTGACAGATCTTACTCATTATGTCCTCATCCTTTCCCTGGGTCCCTCAGACAGAGAGTTCTGATATTTATCTTATCGCTGGCAGAAATTCTATATCTTTGCAACACCTTTCACTGTTTCTAATGTATTAGGGTATCCTTCGTTTCAACTATTCAGGTAGCTGTTACAACTAGTCCAATAGACACACTCCCCCCTATCTTTTTCCTTTTTCTTCAGCTTGCTTTTCAGACAGGTTTTCAAATACTAGTATGAGAACCATTATCCAAATCACTGAACTTTAAAAATATAGCTATAAAACTATATAAGACAATGCATAAGTAAGGTTAGACTTACCTTTCTTTTTTTTTTTGCTACCTTTTAGATGTTGATTTAGATCTAGGTGGTCCTTTGTGTGCTGTGACAATCAATCTCAGTGTTTATCAGCTGAACTGCTGATGAGAGTGTCAGAGACACGTGACACTCAACAGTGCCTTCGATAGTTCTTAGTGCTCAGCTTACTTCTAGCTATTTGTAGAATGAGGTAACAATGTGATTCAAAACATTGTATTAGTGGTCTTAACTGCTAATTAATGAAGTTTTGTCTACCAATAGACTATACGGCATGCAGTGCGATGTTTCAGCCACAAACCTAGAATCCACAAAGTCATGCTTTATTAGACATCTATGCCACCGTGGGCAAGACTTTCACATTCAAAACACACAGACTACAAAGTGTTGCAATGAAACGTTTTATATCTCAATATCAGAAGCCTAACCTTAGCTTTAAATTAGATACCTATGATCTGTTTAACAAGCATCAGAATGGACCAACACTCAGAAGGCAATACACAAAAGTCAGTATGCTAAATAGAAGTCTTCTCAATTAACAAACAAGAAACACTAAGGGAAAATCTACCTCCCTGTGAGGCTTAACTGTCCTGCTCTGAGCTACATGGATGCACTCTCCCTTTGTGACACACAGCCAAGAAATTTATGAAGACAACTTAAGTAAGTAAAATCAACACCGTTCACCCCTGCCAAAACCCCCAAAGCCTACAGATGAATTCCCTTCTCTCAAAATACAGCTAGAGGATGAGATGTTAATTACACCAGATCAGTGGTTAGTATCCACCACAAAATGAGGGATGCCTAAGTTCAGTTCTTGTTCTGCCTGAGGGGATTCAAACCATCATCTCAGAGAAATACCAGTGCTGCTTAGGTTTACACTTTCTGGGTAGAGGCACTCTTTCCTCCACAGTTGAAGTTGAGACATTGTCATGGAATTCCTAGCATTATCTGATAAGAGAAAGCAAAGGCTGCCTAATCATTAGGTACACTCCTGACTCAAGATATGGGTCCACTGGTTAAAGCTCCATTACTTTTTAGTGCATTTAATCCAATGATTTACATATAATATGCAACAGAGGAACTGTAACGGTATACCATGGGTAGCTATATAAAGGATGGGACAGACAGGTATCAGTAATATTACAGAATCACAGAATATTAGAGGTTGGAAGGGACCTTGAAAGATCATCTAGTCCAACCCCCCTGCCAGGGCAGGACCACCTAGAGTACATCACACAGGAACGTGTCCAGTCAGGTTTTGAATGTCTCCAGAGAAGGAGACTTCACAACCTCTCTGGGCAGCCTGTTCCAGTGCTCTGTCACCCTCACGGTGAAAAAGTTTTTCCTTACATTAACATGGAACCTCCTATGCTCCAGCTTGCACCCATTGCCCCTTGTCCTATCACTGCACAACATTGAGAAGAGCCTGGCTCCGTCTTCCCGACATTCACCCTTTACATATTTATAAACGTTGATGAGGTCATCCCTCAGGCTCCTCTTCTGCAAGCTAAAGAGACCCAGCTCCCTCAGCCTTTCCTCATAAGGGAGATGTTCCACTCCCTTGATCATCTTAGTGGCTCTGTGCTGGACTCTCTCNCCTCCGTCCACCAGGACCCCCAGGTCCCTTTCCCCTGCGCTGCTCTCCAGCGGGTCAGTCCCCAACCTGTACTGGCACATGGGATTCTTCTTTCCCTGATGCCAGACTCCACACTTGCCCTTGTTGAATTTCATTAAGTTCTTCCCCGCCCAGCTCTCCAGCCTATCTAGGTAGGTCTCGCTGAATGGCAGCACAACCCTCTGGTGTGTCAGTCATTCCTCCCAGTTTAGTGTCATCAGCAAACTTGCTGAGGGTACACTCTGTTCCTTCATCAAGGTCGTTGATGAAAATACTGAACAGTATCGGTCCCAGCACCGACCCTGAGGGACTCCACTAGTCACAGACCTCCAACCAGATTCTGCCCCATTGACCACAACCCTCTGACTTCTACCTTCCAACCAGTGCACGATCCACCTCACTACCCGATCATCCAGACCACACTTCCTCAGTTTAGCTGCAAGAATACTGTGGGTGACGGTGTCAAATGCCTTACTGAAGTCGAGATAGACCACATCCACTGCACTTCCATCATCTATCCATCTAGTTACATCCTCACAGAAGGCTATCAGGTTTGTCAAGCATGACTTTCCCTTGGTAAAACCTAGGAAGTTTTATTATGTAAGCTATCATGGAACACAGTCGCTACTCTTTTGTTTTTATTTTTTCTCTCTTGGGGAGATACACACATATGGCAGAGACAACAGCTGCACAGTGAAGCAACCCAAATACCTATCTTAATATTAGCAAACTTAGGAAAAAGAAACTTTGTCAAAATGAGTCATCTTGGCAGATCAGTTTAAAAGGAGCTCTAAAACATAGCAGGGCTCTTCTGTAAGAATAGATATATTTTTCCAATAAATATATTTTACTTATAACAGAGGCAATTTAACAGCATTTATGGGATCATGTTTTAAGAGTGTCCTGAGGGTAGTAAGTAGTGCTAGTGTAGAAGAAGCCAGGAAGTTTTAATAATGCTACTGAAACACATTTATAACAGTTCAGCACAGTTACTGTGGAACACACTTTGTGGAATACATGTAGTTGTAAGATCTCTGGAACTGGCCAGAGATGACCTGACCCCTGAACAGCAGGCTTCTTGACATGGTCACAGTAACAATGACCAGTCTTGGTTCTGCTCGGGGTCAGTATACACACTTTATATTTAAGGTTTACATCAACAGTTTTATCTGTGAATGAAATGATAGTATCTCACTCTCAAGCATACAACAGTGGCAGCTGAAACACATTAAAGATTTTATTTATTTATTATTTATCCTCCCTAATCACATCATCAATCTTCTTTAAACATAGAGGAAATTTAGGCTCTGAAGACTTAATAAAATAATTGATCTTTCTTAGACACTTCCTTTTGCTTATTTTCTTGAATCTATGAGTATATGCTTTAACTCCTAATAATGGGGAAGTAGAACTGAATTATGTCAGCTCAACAGTATTATCCACAGTGATGCTTCATTGAAATATCTGTTCTGTTCAAGAAGTGAGATTGGTGAATGACTTAAGATTAATGCCAAGACAAGATAGAACTTGTATTTGTATTACTTAGGCAATGATCTGCAAGATGAGACTCTGATCTAGAAAACCACTTAAGAATGTGTTTAACTTCATATGCTTAAGTGTTTTGTTGAAGTATGAACTAAGATCTTCAGCTAAGACAATTCTGTGCAGCTGTGCCAATTTGGTTTTGAACTATTACAATTTAAACACAGTTCAGCTGAGACCGAGCACGGAAAGTTTAAATGCCACATGAAAACTTTTTCTCAAAATTTGGTGAGTAAAGGTTGACTGCAGATTATAATGCTACACCCTACCTCACCTTGCAGAGTTAGTTTTTGCTCACGGTAGTACACAGCTATAACTGACACAAGTTTTGTTACTGACTGTTGTAGCCACAGGGTAACTGCATACATACAAACACAAACTGCTTATAGACGCAGAGCCATTATGCTGTTGATGGAGACAATTCCAAATACACACACATGCACACATTTTTTACCTTGTGGTTGAGGATTCCTCCATAGGGCCCCCCTCATCTGGTTATGATATGGAGGAACAAAATAACTTCTCCATGTTTGTTGGAACCTGGGATTAAATTCTCTTTGTTGTGTTCCTGAAAAACAGTATTTACTAAGCAACTCTGACCATATATAAGATTAAATGAAGAAAAAAAGAGACAGCGTATTCTTTTTCGGGAAACATTTCTTAGTTTTATGCCAAAATACTTATGCACAATTACAATTTTTCCAAACCAGTCAGCCTAATAAGCATGGTTCTTGTCCTCATTTCCATCTGTGCACATCATGATTACAAGCTGTTAACAAGTGTATTTAGAAACCAGATCAAAATTTTATGACACAGATTTGGAGTCTGCAGTCATTAAAACAAAACAGAAATCTCTGTCCAAACTGGAATCACAAATCATAATTAAAATGGTTACGTACAGCTCTCAAGCAATAGCAGATGCTAACAAGGTCTGGTATCATAAATCACCAACAGATACCCTTATCTTGCAATGTCCAGTACCAGTATGGTGTTGTACCACACCAGAAGTATTGCTGTCACATAATGCAAAGTACCGAACTAGCAGAAAATTATTCTGTCTGTTGTAATTTGCTCAAGGAATTCTGAACTGGTAATTTTTATCCTCACAGACATTATAAGCGATCAGGTATTAAACAGGTAATAAACATAATCACAGAACCGTAGAGGTTGGAAGGGACCTCGAAAGATCATCTATAGTCCAACTCCCCCTGCCAAGGCAGGCCCACATAAACACTGAGATTCAGTGTGCATTATTTCAAAGCCTCAAAAGACTGAATGTTCAGGCTGATCTGTGAATGATGCTAAAAACCTTTTAGATGTATTTTTTCCCCTGAAAGTCAGGCAGATCAGGTGGGCAAAACCAACGTCTTTAGTAAACCAAGCAATAAAGTTGGGGGAAAAAAATCCAAGGTCTTTGGCAAAAAAAAAACAACCCCGCCATTCTCCAGGTTGTCCAAAAGCTTTTTCATATTTTGAGTTATTGGAGTCAGTCCAATAAGAAGTATTCTCTCTTCAGTGCCTCACTCAGACCTTCAACTATCAATATTAAAATAGCTCCCCTGAGGGAAAGGACAAAAAAACCTCAGAGTCATCTAATTCCTCCTATAAAAATAACTTTAGTCAGTGAGTAAATAGCAGTGATGTTTCTGTCAGTGAATGATATTTCATTTACTGCATATATCTAACTATGTAGCTAGATGGAAATATTATTCTGTCCAAACTTGGGTGATCAAATTCAGGGGAATTCTTTAAAACAGGAAATATTTTCTTAGATCTCTCCTTTGGTTTCTTGGAGAAAGACTTTACAGATTACTTAGATTGATGGGCTGCCTATGTAAATGCTGCTGCTGTTGAAGGATAATTGAGCTCATGAATATATTGACTTTATTGAGAAAATTAACACAAAGCCTACCTGTGATAAATCCATTCCCTCTTGGTCTGCTCTGTATTGTTCTTTTCTTCGCCATGCAAGCCTTGCAAATGAAAGACTTCAGATTCTGGAAGGGTGTATACAAAGATTGCTGCAGACAATAGGGTTAAAATCAATGACTGTTCTGCTTTCCTCTCTCCAGGTGTAGCACAAATCAATCACATTTACAACAACTAAAAGACTTGTTTTAGCCACTCTTATGTATATATGAAGGTGGTAGATCTGGTTCGCACTTTTTCAGGAAACAAAGTTCAAACATTTCATATTAAAAGTGGATCCTTAGAGGGATGAGTAGGGGTGTAGAAGGAATGTTTTCCCCTTTCTCAGTGAGGTTAATTTTTCTTCCCTGCTCACACCTGTGAATCACTTGCTTTCCTATTCTATTACCTCACACCTGTAGATATACTTAACTAGATTTCTATCAGCCATACCTCAGGCACAGACAGTTAAAGCCTCCAGATAAGGACTCATGAACTCCAGGAAAACACACCAGTGAAAATCAAAGTATCTTAATCTCATACATTAGAAACAAAACTTAACACAATAGTAAAACATCAGCCCCAACTTCTGACTGACAAAATATAACCAAGTCTAAAGAGAAATGTGGGAATTAAATAAAAATCTTTACCTTGTGGTGTGAAGAAAAGTTGTACTGTCAAAAGGACAAGCTGAAGCTATCTAAAGACACAACTTCCACTGATTTCAGTGAGCTTTGAAGAAGTGTCAGATCTTAGAATCTTTTCCTTTTGTATTGATTTGTACTGGCATGCTGGCAGTAGTACACATTGAGAAGAATTATGAAAACACATATTTTAGAGCAATAGTATAATTTGTGAGTTTCATAAAACTGAACTGATTTTTACAGGATGACAATTCCCCCCCCCACCAAGGCGGAGGGGGATCAGGAAAGAGGGGAGAGGATTACAGGATAAGGTAAAATTCCAATAGGTGGCAAGATCACAGCAACTACAGAGGTTTCTTAATTAGAGGTAGAGTCTGAATCCCTGAACCCTCCCACAAACTTTCCTGGAACATTTTTTGAGTTAACAAACCTCTTTATAGAGCCTTATGCAAAACCCACAGATTTTTTTTTTTTTTTCCACATAAACTGAGTACAGTCTGTGAAGAACACCCACTAATGGGAAAAAAACTTTCATTGTATTCTTTGGAGAATAAATTCAGACTGTGTTTATGAAGGTTGGATGAAAGGCATGATCAGAAAAGGGCAAAATATATTACTTATGCTGACTCCATTAGGTAATTCGGTTTTAGTTCAAAAAAACTGACCATGAACACACACGTTAGAGAGAAGCACAATAAAAAGGCTAATAAAGTGATAATATCATTGCCTCACTGCTTTATGAGACTATTAGATGCAATTTTCTGTGTGGATAAACAAACTAATATGATTACTGTTACGAAAAACAGAGAACTAGCATAATATGAGCCTAGCTTTTTTTTTAAAAGCAATATGATTCTATTTTTGATTCTTACTAGAAGCTTTCCATTTTTTATCTTTAACAGCTGCTAGGGCTACAAAGACCTGAGCTACACAAAAACTTGCCCACAAATATATCAACTGCATTTAATTTATACATTTTCTTGTTTTGGTACAAGAATCTGTGGGAAGAAAACCCTAAAATGTTGAACATTTCTGGTATACATGTAAATATTTAACCAAGATTGTATTTCTACTGTAATTTTTGTAAAGCTATTAACTGTATTTAAGCTCATCATAATCAAAACAATACTGATTCTGAGATCTCCTGAACTCCCTGAAGTAGCCTAACTGTCCAGATTGTAGAGAAGGGACCTCAGGAGCTAGGAGACAAGCACCAAACACCAAAAGTAGTAACTTTTTCCTATTACCTATCTTTTCTATAACAAAACATCCCATGTAGAATAACTTTTTTTCTGAATACAATGCTGTAGCAGATTAGACTTATGGTGCTCAAGGGTAAATTGTTAACAAACAAGTGCTGAAAGATCTTGGCCTCCAGCGGTACATTAAGCTCTGCCAGGAACTAAGTACCAGTTTTATTTATCAAAGTTGAACTTACAATAATAGGAAAAACCAATCACATCTGCTTATTGCCTTGCCAGTGTCCCCAGCTAAACTGGCATCTCTTGGCAATTCTCCCAAAAACAGATTCTTGCCTCAAGCTGACAAGCTGGAAAGCTATTTTATTAGTCTGGAAGCTCTCTCTTTCATATATGTACCATAAAATCATACCTAAAAAAAGAAAAAGATATTTAAACTGCTCTAAAAATTCACAAGGGTAGACTATTTTCCCCCCACAATAGAACAGTTTATCTGGGGTTTGTTTAGCATATCAGGCTTTTAAAAACCCTAACGTAGATATTTTAGTTGATCAAACAAATTTCCAGCTCTGTTCTAGGGATCTAAGCATCTTCATTCATCTTCCTTCTAAGGCAGGTTAAAATATTACCTTAACCTGACCACAGCAGGATTTTCAAATGTTAGCGAAAACATACTAGCTAACACATTTAAAAATACTTCTCTGCCCATATCAATTTTATTCAGATTTAGATAAGAGCTGTGAAAGTTATTCACTAACCTGAGTTCTATCCAAATGGAAAAGTAGTATCAGTTTCACACAGATCTATATAGTTTTACATTTTTCCATTTAGACTCTCCTATTGTTCTGCAAAAGTCCTACATAAAAAACTAGATGAACCACTGGCCCAATCCAAAATCTACTGAAATCAACAGACCAGTTAATGGGAACCACAGGATTTGGATAGATGCTGTAGTCCTAATCACATGACTGATTCCATATGGAAAGGATTATCCTCCTCCATGCTGAAAACATGAACATTCCACCCACCCACACGTGTTCCACTCATCATTCCAGATCAGGAGGGTATGTAATTGGACACAAAATTAGAAAAGAAAACTAATTGTACAACAACTGATATTGAGATTAAAATAATTCAGAATCAAAAGCTTTTTTCTCTGTAATTATTTTTATTTATTTTAATCTCTGGTGATATACGTACCAGCAGGTAAAAACATTTCAAAGGTAAAATCTTCAAAAGTAATTAAATGATACAGGATTTTTAGTTCCGCATCGAAAAGAGACACATTAATCGAAGATCTGAAGAGCGATCTCTGCGAATGAGTACGGACCTACCCAAGCATCTCCCCACACATTCTGTGCTGGTGGGGCAGGAGCCAGGTGTGCTCCGAGGCTTCAGTGGTACATTAATTCAGCCTCGCACCCAGCCTGGACATGTGGCCACCCTAATGCACCAGATACGGCCTGCACCCAGCAAGACTCTGCTGATAACTCCCTGCCCTCGCATGTTTTAAGTCATACTGGTTTTTTGGCAGCGTGGCATGCAAATTATAGAAATCCCCAGTTTCTGAAAAGTGGGATTGAGAGCTAAATAAGTACTTAGAGGCACAGGAAGGTACTAGGTGAGATTTTAAAAAAATCCCTAGATATATACCTTCCAGTTCCTCTTTGAATTCACTAAACCTTCATCTCAAACTTTAGGTTCCTTAATACCTTTAAAGATATCACTCTTAAACACTTTAGAATTATACCCAGTACACTTGTTTAAAGACATTCTTAATATGTTGCCTAAAATCTCAGAGGAAGATGATCTCATTCATATCTTAGTACTAGAAAATCATTACAGGCATTTTAGCTTTTTGAAATTGACAACCATTTTGACACTTTCTTACATTATTTTCTAAGTAGTAGAAACAAAAATAAATGTAAAATTATATCTTCCTCCATAATCGGTATTTCTACCTTCTTATGGTTTTTTTGGTGGAGATGATCAAAAAGGAATAAGGAAAAGAAGAAAAATATAAAGAAAGGGGACCAGTGTAAACATAAATATATATAAAAAACCCAACAACAAACAAGCATGGACAGCTATGTTTTTCAAAGAATACAGAACTGTCTAAGAGGACGTGATTACTTACATTGCCTTCCAAAAGCTCTTCCAAAGAGCAACCTCGGTGCGACTGCTGGTATTTTTCTTGAAACAGTTTTCCATCAAACACTTCCCAAGGCATCAAATCATCCATCCTGAATGGAAAGCCACAGGCACTATTTGCCATGAGCAAAGTTGTAAGGCCACGAACAAAGACAGCACCAAGATGTACAGCTCTGGAGTCCACTTGTGCAAGCTGTTAAGATTAAAAAAAAAAGTAGGCCTTACAGATCAGGGAATATAAGCAATCTTACCATCACACATAACCGTGTGAACAGCAGAGCAAATGATAAACAGTCGCAAAGCTGTCACAATGATGGTCCTCTATTGCACCGTAGAATTCATCAAAGGGTTCTGTATCTCATTTCATTTAGTAAAGTGAAATAAGTGAAGTTTGTCTTAACAAATGCAGCATCTCACTCAGTTCTTTAAGACAGATATATTCAAAATGAAAACAGAGAGACAAAATAAATGGCCATTCTCTACAGTATTTCTCAAACATTAGCAGTTCCCCAGAAAAACTTTCTGTTAGTGGAATGCAAAACATGAACTGGGAGTGTAAAATGATGTGGAGTGTGATCCATTGAGCTTCCACAGTTTGATCAACTGGGAAATGTTACAGCACTTAGAGATCATTTAAGTTACAAGATTTGACAGAATGAAGTTTTTTGTGCCCAGACTTTTATTTTAAACACTCAAAGATTTCCTCTGACTGTAGTCAGAAAGTTGAATTATTTCACTTCAACATGGATGTCTCCAGAAAAAATACTGGAATGGTATGACAACATCCAGAAAATGCAAAATGAGAAACTTGACAAGACAATTAAAACTCACCACCA
The DNA here is from genome assembly GCA_013399095.1 of Psophia crepitans. Taxonomy (NCBI): domain Eukaryota; kingdom Metazoa; phylum Chordata; class Aves; order Gruiformes; family Psophiidae; genus Psophia; species Psophia crepitans. The sequence goes on from VWZZ01000182.1 coordinate 1,307,971, forward strand.
GAATTTAAGATCCTGCTGTGGCAGAACGTAGCAAACTATAAAAGCCTTGAATCCAATACAGGGAAAATTGTGATTTTAAGTCTTGTGTAAACAGTGCAAAGCTCCTTGGTGTGAAATGCAACTTCCACTCTGTACCGAAGCAGTCTGTCAGGACTAGGAGGGATTCATGACAGTGCAGGCAGCAATGTTGTAATCCATAGCAGTTGTTGTACCCTTACAGTACAGTTTTCCTTACCATATAAGTTATAGCAGGAATGGAACAGCATCCAAAATAGTGCAGAACAGAAACGACAAAAATGTGGCTCAAATTTGTCTTATCCCTAGCTTCTGGAAAGCTGTGAAGTGTTTGTTTGAAATGCAGTGGAAACAGTTGGCCCATTATTACTAACAGTAAGAACACCTTACATCTTGAAAGATCCCCAAAAGATTTAAAGGTATCAACACAGACCATCAGTGCCCTATTTAAAAAAAATTACAATAGCAGACAACACAAACTGTTGTTCTAATGGATCAGAACTTCTTCCCCCCTAACATCCACAAAACAAAACAAGGAAACTTTTGCTAGCAACACGAAGCTACAAAACTTCTTCCAAACAGACACAGTAAATCATTTGGAGAATATAACTAGAACCTGGTCAAGGACTTAGGTTTTCTGTATTATTGTGCAATGAGCTGAAGTCTGTTGTATAATTTGACTACATGAAACTGGCTTCTGTGATTGGGTTCCCCCTAACCATAGGCAAGGGGCAGTATGGTTCTGTTAAGTCTACTTAAAGATAGGAGGCGTACTGCCACTGGCTGTTTTTCCTACAGCGTAAAAGCCAAAGAGGACCTAAAGATGATGATGCAGTCAAAAGAGACCAGGTAGGGTGGTACAGAACCCTCTTGGAAGAACTTCTGCCTTCAGTGATTCCTGATGGAAAGGCATCAAGCTGGCCACCAGGCACTGACCCAACATCACACTCAGTACTTGAAATCCACCCAGTACAGATAACTGAAGACAACCACTGACATCCAGACAAATGCAGCCAACACAAGCTAATTTGCGTAGTCATTTAGAAAATGAAAGGCCCATCCTTCTCTGACCATGACACTTCATACTTGAGTGAGGGAGACCTTCTTTCCCCCTCCCTTTAAAATGAAAGGATTTTCAGTATGAGATCAAGCTATTGGGTTTCAGGAAGTTATTGCGTCCAGATGTAAGTTATCATTTTGCCAGCTGAGACTAGTAACTACATGCACACTCATAACTTTCTTGCTCTCCAAGTAAAGCAGGTTTTTGCAAACTTTAACAATGCTGCAAGGATCTTGGAAAAGGAATGTGGTTTAAGTGAACCCGTATTCCTTGTACTAAAGCAGAGTGCAAGAGCGCATACAGCCAGTTTCCACGTTTCTTATACTGTACTATCCAGGTTGCTTCTGATCACCTGATCAAATCTCAAGATCTGCTAAGGAAATCAGTTCATATCATCAACCAGCTGAATCCAACTCGGCCAAATTTAATTATTGATATTTATATTTATTTAAAGCTAATTAATTAATATTAATAAATACGATTTATACTACCATTAGTCCCTTTATTATAGATCAGAAGAAATCCAGACTGAAATCCCTGTCATACATATCAGTATCTTCTGTCACTGAACTATCAGTAAGTACTGATAAGGTCAAAAGATTTAATTGCTGAAAACAAGCTTTTATTAAGAATAATGAAAACAAATACTAAGCTGCTGAAAAGAAAACAGTAAAAGCTTTCATCTGCAGCAAGCAACTTCCCATTTTCTAATTTAACAGCTGTGCACTATATGACTATTAATTCATACCTTTTTGTCATTTATCAACAAAGATGCTTTTACTGTCATTTTTAATCCCCCTGGTACCAAGGATATAAAACAGTTGTTACAACAGATTTCTAATACTATATGTGGAAGCTGGATGCCATCTGGGGCATAAATGTTAAAATAAAGTTTTTATATCTTTATTTTATTCTGAGCACTCTAAGCATACACCCAACACATATTTGTGATTAACTCACCTTTCTTCAGTGACACTATTCAAGTTGGTGCAAACAAATGCATGCATAGCTGCAGAGTGTCTAAATGAGAATTTGAAAAATTTTGCTTTTGATGATGATGCATAAAACAGGAAAATGAGAAGAGGACTTTCAGTGCTGTCTCATGCTGGAGATAGTGTAGTACTGTCATTGATGCTAACTGTTACTTCTGCATAACTGAGTATGAAGTCTGAGCCATCGATACAACCCTAGCTGTGCTCTTTCCAACTCCACCTGAGACATACTGGTTAAAAATACAAGATAATGTTGCTGGTAGAAGACTTCACTGTCTAGAGATATCAATCCAGAACTTTCCTAAAGCACTGAAGTATCGGGGGGGGGAGGGGGGCGGGGGGCTAGATATCGGGTAAGACTTGGGTTGTTTTTAAATGCAAACCAATATGGGCAAGATCAAGGCAAGAACTATCAACAGTGATTTCTTTCTTTTTTAATAAGACAGGAAACACAGTCACTAAAGGGTAGTTTCTATTTTCCATGTCTGGCAATGAAAAACAAAGAAAATGAAAGCACAGCGAGTCTATAACAATGAGCCTGTGCACATGGCAAACCACAGACTTGTTTTGCCATGGGAATGCTCACAACTGCTTGGTTTCTGCAATGCAAAGACGTCACAATGAGGAGAAGTGGAAAATTCCCAAAGAAAAGAAGGCTTTGCTTCCAGGGCATTACACCGCAGAGATTACTTCTTATTGGAAATTGTGTCCGTTCCTTTTACTATTTTTATAAACTCAGGAACCCAGATTATGTGAGATACACCCCTGTGATCCCACTGCCGCTACTCCTACCACCAGCTGATGACATTTGTGTGAGAGAGACAGGGAGCGCATGAGAACTGCTCCTCCTGCACCAGCTGCCTGCACGTGCCCCTGGTGCTGCTCCTACCAACCCTCTCAGCCTTTGGGGGAAAAGATTACTCTTCCTATTTGCCAACGTTAACTGAAGACTGTGAAGGGAACTCAAAGTTCACAGTCCTCTAGTATCATTGCAGTGGAAATTACTGATACTGCGCTTAGAAGGCCTGAGCTGACCTGGGTAAGCCCACTTGAAAAGAGCAAAAGAAGTGCTACAGCACCCACATTGCTCACATATCAAGTTTTTTTTCCTAACAATTTGAGAAATCATAGACTCATCTCATGCCTTTTTTCCTGCTCCAGAAACACAGGAGTTTAGTCTGTGGAGCACAAGTTCAATCTGATTTCTGTGCTCGTCTGCATCCTCACTGACCACAGAAAGAGGCTTTGCAAGAAGGAAAGTGCTCACGGGAGCGCTTTGCAAATCTAGACCCAGAGACTATATCCTGCTGAAGAGTTCTTACTTATCGGAAGAAAAATACATGGATCTTGTATCTGAAATGCAAATTTCCAGGTCAAATTACTTCTGATTAAATAATAATGATAAAAATAATCAGGATGTAAAAATATCTTTATGTTTTAAGGAAATACTACTAGTCCTCTGAGTCTTTGTACATTCACAAGAGATTTTTTGATAGAGGTGTAAACTTTATCCTATGCACTTTGAAAGCTGCAGAACCTATTTTCAGGAGCATGCTAAAAAAGCCCACAACTTCTTCACCACTCTATTCTATGGAGTTCAGAGGGTTCAAATTCTGTTAGAAGGTTCTACTACACTTGAAATGTGAGGGCAAGTATCTGAACATGCCAAATGTCAGCAGACACAAATGAAAGCCAGAACCATGCCCACCAGCAAAGCCACCTCACTATCTTCATCTCCAGAAACCAAGGAGAAAGGTAAAGATATGATAATAATTTTACAGTTCTTGTGCTACATTACACATAATCTGTATCTCAATGCACTAAATACTACATTTCATTTAAGAAGTGGTTCCTTTAGTAGGATTTTCAACAACATTCTGGGGATACACTTTTCCAATGAAAAAAGAATTGTATGAATAATTGTTACTTAGGTTAAAGTTGTTCTTAGGCATTTAATTTTATTCCTAATCTGTTGCCTTCTTCCTGTGGTTGAACTGAAGAGTATATGACTATGGCTAACATGTTGAAACATAAATGTAAGAAGAAATAACTTAAAAATTACGTAAGACATTTCCCCCTCTCCCCTCTATCTCGCCCTACCCTCAAAAGAACATACCTGTTTCTGTTATAAAAAGGAAAACACAACATTCAAGGACAGGTTAGTATTTGCGAATTTCTAGTTAAAATTAATCAACTGAAGAACTACAATTAAAAATCAATGTAATTTGATCCAAGCAATAAACTGCTGGAATTCAGTGATGGTGATCAAAATCTGAGTCCTTTCCTAGTTGAACCGGTTCTTTTTGGATCCATTTGAACTCAGTCAGTGTATTATCAGTGTACCACTTCTTACATTACCTCCCCCAAACCCACCTGTATCTGAAATAATCAAATATTTAACCACAGGCAATTTATGCTTGAGCAATAAAGGCAGCAGGCAGATCCTATCTCAGGAACTTGTCATTAAAACAGCAAGGCTTAGCTTTGCTTGGGAGAGGTAAGGCATATTTTGTTCCAAATATAGAGAGATGAACTGTCAACTGATGACAACTTGACTAAAGATAAATTCTCTGCAACAGAAAGTATCGCTAAACAAATTCTTTCAGCCAAAAGACAGTCCTTTCTTGAATTCCAGATCTTCTTGTCTTGAGCCATTAGTATAAATTCCGAGTGTGAGTTGTCAAAACATGCTAAAATCCCTGTGCGCTGGAACTGTATGCTCTGTTCTTGAGCAAACATAACCTAAACGGGTGCTAAGGTGGTAAGTTTAAGGAGCGTTACCCTACAGAGATGGGCTGGTGAAATGGTTCGTTTACTCGGCATCAGTCAGCTTTATGCAATAGGCTGCTGGCAGTGTAGCAGTACATCACCCACTTCCTTGACCTGTCAAATTGAGGTGGGGAGAGGAGGAGCAGTATTTTCAAAACACGACTAAAGTTTATTCTGATAAAAGATTATGGCTTAAATTAAGCTCTTCCTGCTTAAACAAGGTGTGTGCAAAGGAAAACGGGGATTGAAAAGAGATCCTATGAGGGCATCTGCTGCAACAGAAACTGGAAAAACCAGTTTTTAAACACTTCTAAGGCTTCCCAGTAAATATTTAGCCATAAACAACCCAATTGTTTAGTGTTTATATGTTGAGGAAAGTTTATTTACTGGGCTTTATCAGGAGTTTGACGTAAAATGATACCTCTTCATGGAACAACACTGTTCTTTACATTAAGCCAAAAACTCCAAAGAAGTTAACCTAGAAAAGCTTCAAAATTGCTTTTACGTTCAAGCACCCCACAAAATAATAACATGAAAGTACTACTGCTAACCAGCCTGCAAACAGATAAAAATCTTCCAGTTCCAAGAAGATTGCTTCTCATTTCTTGCTTCATTTTCAAAACCATTGGCCTTTATCAGAGCATACCTACAACAAAACCCAGCATAAACGACATTTTTGTGACGATGAATGCCACCAGTTCAAAAGTTTAGCCCCTTCAGTTTCTTTGTACAACGTTATGTAATGGACAGCACACTCACACCTGCAAAAGAGATTAAAATAACATCACTTTTCTTCTTTTAGCCACAACTGCTCCACTCTGACCTAAATGATTACATATGGCATTTACAGAACGTTCGCATAAATTTTGAGTTACAGTCATCAGGCTAACGAGCTGACTGTAACCCAGCCAGCAGCCACATCCTTTCTACAAAAGAGAATGGATTCATCAGGATTTTAATTTTTACTGTCTTAAATACGTACTTGTGTTTTTAGTGACATACTTATCTTTTAACCTCCTTGCCTTTTTCTCATATAGAAAATATTTTATTTGTTTGGGAGCAAAATATATTTTATTTGTTTGGCACTCTGAAAACTCTTACGGTCACATTTTCTTTCCTCTTTTTTTTTTCTCCATACATTAGTTAGATGTTGTGGAATTAGGAGAAGGGAAAGTATCAGTACCTCCATCTGCCTTGCAACTAATAAAGTTTCTCCCTGATGGGTGAAGAAACTGCTGACAGACTCCTGGTACATGTGCACCAGGAACGGATGGGCTCCTGTATGTGCTGTGTCACTGCCATCTGAACTGGTTCTGCAGTTATTTGACTTTTTTTTTCCCATGCCCGTAGCAATGTCTCTCTCTCACATGGATGCCCTACTAATGTGATGTTACATGAAAGCTTCCTCCTTTCAGGCAATTTAGAGTGGCTTCCCATGCTCCCCGGCTGTCTATTTAAAATAATCAGCTGTAACTTATTTCTCTCAGAGACTCCCACATCTCTGTCAAACTCGGCTGAAATTAGCCATCATATTCAATGGTTATTAGGGGGCACCGAGAAAATGTAAAACACGTACAAAAGGTCACTTTCCTCTCTTACTTCCAGTAACTTTCCATTGTAAGCCTTCAAAGATGAAACTTGTTCCACTCCCTTACTTTCTGACACTCAACTATATATTTCCAAACTCTACTCTACACTGACTAGCTCCTTTACCAAAATATTTAAGACACAGGGCTTCATCTGCCACTACCGGCATCTCGGCCACACTCCTGACCTAAAGTCCTTATCCACACCTTACCCCAGTCCTTCCCCTTTGTGGAATCACAGGACTGGTCTGTGGAACAAAGTTCTAGGAGTAAAAATTCTGCCACCAACACAACTACTTAGCAGAGTGTGCTTGGCTACCTTCGCTAATGCAGCGTGTCCTTTCGTAGCCGCAGACTACATTGGCAAATGAGAGCTGGTTAGGCACGCAACTGCTCAGGGTGCTGCTGTCTGGTGGCCTATCTTGTGGACATTTTTTGCAGCCTACCCTGAAACTGTTCCTGTGGGTTAAGACATCATTGTTAATACAGAGAAATTTTGATAGGTGGGAATTCACTGCTAAAACTGTACAAGGCTTAATTGACCAAGCTTAAAAATTAGTTTTGTTTTTTTTTTTTCTCCACAGAGTCAGAGTAGATGTTCAAGACCTACTTAATTGTCCTAATGTAGGACCATTCCCTCCCTTAAGGTGTTTTGAGTGTATACTTTTTAAGGGTCCGATCTATTTCCCACTGAAACCAACAGAAAGACCAGTGAACTCGAGCAGAATTACATTAGGCAAAATTTAATACATCTGAAGCTCTGCAACTTCTGGAAATATTATGACAACTGTTACTAATGTCCTGTCTGGTAGATAAGCTCTTCAAATAAAACTGTCATTGAACCAAGATGGTTAGTATTGAGAAATCCAGGAGAACAAATATTGCTTGCCAGTGCAATATAAGTTTTGTGTTAGTATTTTTTCCTCCTAGGGTTTCTTTGTACTGCAAAGCAGCTGCACAACAAGATTGTTGATACTACGGTTCACCTTTTGAAGTGATATGGTCCCAGGTAAACAGTTCTGGCTAAGGAATTTTCCAGGAGTTAACTCCACAGGTTGAGGAAGGAAAGAAGAACTGGTCTGCTTGTATTTCACAACAATCCTGAGGTCCAAGACAAACGGAACCATGAATCAATGCAGCAGTATCTCAGACAACCTATGAAAGGAACTGCCAACCTGCAATCTGTGATCAGCTACCTTCAGGATACTAGGAACTGATTTGTAACTAAGCTGCAACAGGGTACCCACTTCCAGAACACCTATTTCTTTTGGAATCAAAAACTGCCACACACGGCTTGAAAGTTCCTATCTTTTTGGCACAAGAACAATCAAACCCATGCTGTAGTTTGGATGAGTATATACAAAGAAGTTAGAGAATTCTTTGCTGCACACAGCTGTTGCATAAAGATGGTTTTCTGAGCTATTCAAGAACTGACTACGAGTAAAGGTTTTAAAGAAAAGAACATTACTTACACGGGTTATTCTATGTTTTCTTGCATCAGCACAACATCAGAACAAATTCAATATAAACAGGGAAACAGTTTATGTGAGAGTAACTTAGCTCTTTCTAAAGGTGTACTTAACACGGAGAAGAACACTGTTTAAGAGGAAACGCATGCTCTGTAATAAGCCAAACTTTGGGATCTCAGCGTTTCAGCCAGCATTGCACTCTACAGGCACTTTGCTGACGAAATAAGCATTCACTGACTTTCCAGCCTCAGGAACTGATCCACAGCCACTTTAAATCAAAAGGTACCTCTTTCTTTCGGCACAAGGTGCTGGGCCAAGACAAACTTCCCGCAGAACCACTACGCTTTCAGCCTCTTATAATTGAAAAATATTGCTTGTTGCTAGACTGAAGTATGTCTCTGTTGTACTGAAGCCTCACTGTACAAATACAATTGTATAATTTTGCTAAAAAATAAGTAACACTGAGCAGATTGAGGGATGGATTTTCAGAAGTGTACTGGCATAGCTCTGCTTTTGTTAAATTCAGTAGTAAAGCTCTCATTGACTCTAGTAGGAACTTAGGGAGCTTCCTTCAGTCCTAGCGTAGAAATATTTTCCGCCAAGATGTATTTCTGTATCCCACACACAGAAAGTAGATAGAGGACTATTGCTAAATAGGAAACGATGCTTAGGTATGCATTAACTGCCCTTGCTAAAACCAGTACATACATAATTTCATATCTGGCAGAGAACTGAACGTCTCTTCTTTCAAATCTATCAGGGGAATATATAGCAGCCTAGCTGAATGTAATATACCTTTTTAATTAAGATGCATAAGCTTCCTACTAGTACTGGTATGACACTAGACATGCTGATTAGATTCCTAAACAATTAACTAAATCTTCCCATAAATCAGTAGTTTTGTTTGGAGGTAACACACAACCACCTTCACGCATCTGTGTTTATTGTCCCTGTGTGTTGTTTCCTCACTCATAACACAGGGATAGAATTGTCTTAATGAGTAACGATGTTTTGAGGCGCTAAGATATAATGCTGGTAAGGGATGCTATAACGTACATGTATCGCTTTTCTCTCAACACAGCTCCATTTCTTTATAAAAAGCTCCTTCAATCACATCTCAGCTGCTGTTCAGTGAACGTCAAATGAAATAATCCCAAAATACAGGTGAAGGGGAGGAGAATATACGTGCAATGTGAATGTGAATGTTAAGAATATATTAAAAATCCACATTTCTACAGCACTTTTGGCTAAAGAACTATTATTGAGACTACTGGTGCATGAGTGTTGCAAGTTAAGAACTAAAATTTGAGAAAAAACTGAACAACTTGACCGAAGTCATAGAGGAAGCAACAGAAAGGAACTGGGCACCACCTTGGCTTTTAACCCCTGGACAATGATAATGTCAAATCAAGAATACACTTGAAAAGAAAGGAAACAAATCAGTTCTTGGTTAGCCTTGCTGTTTCCGATATCTTCAAGATGAACATTTCTACTATAGTAATTTGAAAAATTCCAGTACATCCTACAAAGCACTGTAACCATCTGCCTAAATGATTGTTTTATCTTTTTTCACCATCCACCTATAAATGACTCATTAGGTCATTTCAGAAAACTTTTTTGCCTCTCCGAAGTTGCACACAGCCATCTGCTTCTCCAGGGAAAGCCTAGACAGATGTGCAGCTTGCATTCCTGCTCAGGCAGGTGACAGGGGCATGCAGGTAGGTGCAGGTAGCCCTGAGCAGATGACAGGCAGGTGCCAACCGCTTCCTGACGGGACGGCACGGCATGGCACGCTCCCTTCCCTCCCTGGCTCCAGCCTCTGCACGTCACCTGCCCTGTGGGGACACAAGTCAGCCCTTAAAGGCAATGCAGAGCAACCCCACCTATGCCATGCAAACACCATCTCCAATCCTCACGTACTGCTGCTTCCTTCTAACATACAACAGGCAAGGAAGTGAGAACTATTTATCTCATGAGTAAACGTACACTTTGACCAACACAAGCTTGGCAGGAAAATGTCAGTTGATACTAGAAATTATTATTCTCCCTCTCTGTAATAACTTATCTCTGACCTTTTCAAAGCTGTCAGTTTGCTTAATATTTTGGGAGAGGTTTATTACCCTCACTACCAATAACTACATTTCACCTTCTGCCGTATTATTGAGCATGGATTAAAAATCAACAGTAATTTTGTTATCTGAAATTCCAGAGTGTCTTTTACCTTAAACATAATAAAAAATTCTTAATGTTGTATAAAGCCTAAAAACAATTTATAACTGAAACATTGCTCCTATTTCCTTGCTGTTGAAACCTTGCTAATAATGAGCTGCCTGGCAGTAAAGGGGAAAACTCACAGAAAGCGCAAACTCATACAGTTATGGAGAAAAATGCAAGACCCTCTTCCACAACAAGGAGTATGCATCCTCTGATTTAAGGCCCTTGCTCAAAATCTTGCTCAAGATTTTCTCCATTAGCGAACTGAATCCAACTCAGCGAATGCATTTTTCTCAGAAGGTAGAAAAGCTGATCTAGTCATGCTGGGGTTTGTATTTGTGCCAGTGACACATAACAGAATCACACAATTATGTGAATTCTGATACTTGAGCTTATGTCAAATGTAAAGAATGTTCAGGGAAACAGACTCTAGTAATACTAATAAATACACCCAATTTGGTAA
>VWZZ01000182.1:1318581-1348913 GCA_013399095.1 Psophia crepitans
GGAGAGGGGGAAGAGAGGAGCAGAACAGCAATCTTGTCTGGAAGTTGAAGATGTTAGCCTAAGAATAGTTTTTTATATGTTTATGAACCAACAGCAGCAAAGAAAGGTAGAACTAGTTGTCCATGCAACAGGACCAAGAATCTGAATTTCTTCAGAACTTCAAAAGATGACTATGAAAATTGCAACAGATTTAGAGATGGGACTTTCAAAGAATACTGTAAACAGTGATTAACTTCAGCTCCCGAAACACAATTGTATTTGCACTAATGCTTGATCCATGCAAATGCAATGCTTCACTCTCAGTAACAGAATAGTGGAGCCATAACCACCACTTCAAAGTACTCAGAGGAAAAAAACAGGCTCTGCAGTACAAAGGCAGCACACTGAACTAGGCTGCAGGCCTAAGAGGCCAAAACACAAATATTGAGAGAAGCAGAGTATAGGAGCCTGAACACTTTCAGCCTTAATACACAGATTTAATATAAGCAGGCTCATTTGAGGCAACTTTCTCTTGATTAATTATGTAATTTATTTTCTCTTAGTGTCTAAAACCAAACCTAATTTAGCTGCTTGAAGACGTGAATTGTTTTTGTTTGGACTAGTTCCTTTAAACCTATCTTTAGTACATGAGAAGAAAGTTCTATTTCATAGAATCAGAGAATCATTTTGGTTGGAAAAGACCTTAAGTTCACCAAGTCAAACAGTTAACCTGGCGTTGCCAAGTCCAACCACTAAACCGTGTCCCTAAGCACCACATCTATGTGTCTTTTAAATACCTCCGGGGGTGGTGACTCAACCACTTCCCTGGGCAGCCTGTTCCAGTGTTGGACAATCTCATCTTGAAATCACATCCCATACTGCTCCATTTTTGTTCCCAATTAGCCCAGAACACCGAGGAAACCTAAGGACTGCAGATGAGAGTCTAGGCTGGGAAGAAATGCCAACATCAGTAAACCACCTCAGCCCCCTCAGTTCCTCACCCCCTGTCACTTACAATCTCACCTATCATTTGAAAAACACTTTGACAGATGCAAATTTTGTGGGAATATAAAGCCCTAATTCAGTAAAGCATTTGGGAGTGCATTCAAATTCCACTTCAGTTAACACCAACATACATCACAGAGCGGGCCCTAAGTATGTAAGAGAGGTTTATCTATGATATCTTTACAATGTTCTTACTTGTATTTTATGTTTTCCTCCATGCAGTTACACTTCAAGCAAATATTTATTAGAAAACAGCCACACAGGCACAGTAAACATACCCGCCCTGGGGGAGAAAGGATTTTTTAAAAACAATTATATTTAATTGTTTATATAATATATATTTACATTATAGATGGCTCACAAAGGCTGTTTGCAGCCTATCTGAAAAGGATCACTTCTAATGGTGTTGACAAACGTATCTTGGCTTGCCAAATAGGTCAGAAGATTGAAATTCTGGAATGTTCAGAGTCTGGGTATTATTTATGCTTTTCTGTCTGCATGGCAAGGGAGAAAGAATACTGAGTTTAAAAATACATAATAGATTTAGTACCATCTTTCTGAAATTTGCGGGACCCTAACCAAGATACCTACATACTACTCTAAACCATATTGCTTTTTTGTATGAATGTGGCTAAGTATCCCTCAGGAGAATATTCAGAGAAGAGTTTCTTGTGTAATATTGGTGAAATACCATTACCAAGCTAATTTTGCTTCTATGGCACTGCAAGACAGAATATATTTGAAGATTCCACACAACTACAATTCTTCCTAAAGCTACTTCTGCCTATCAAACTAGTTAAGTAGTTTGCTGAGGTTTGTTTTTTTTACTATTATTCCAAAAGCTAATTAAGTAATACTTAACACATATTTTGTGAAAGTTCATTTGCAAACAGATTGTACTGACTGTCTGGAGCTTATATTTAAGATCTAAAATGGCTGTGCTCATTTTGTATCAGTAAGACTTTTTAAATATCTGAAAGCACTTGAAAATTTGAAGAAATAGACTTCAGTGCTTGACTTTCTTATACCTCATACATAGTCAAAATGTTCATTTTATGGGTGGCACAAAAGAAGTAATGACTCCAAAGCAGATATTCTGGCATAACTGGATGTTTTATGGCAAAGCTAAGAAGAGCTTGCAAATGCCACGAATTCCAGCAGTGATGTGCATGTCCACCCATGCATCTGCTACTAACTTTGGGTTCATAATTTCTGACATACATTTTGCTTTTAAAAAACATTTCACAGGACCCAAATTCCATCTACTCATTTTCAGCTGTATTTCCTTTTTAGCCAATTTTTCCCAACTCATCTTTGGCCACAGCTTTCAGAAAGGATGTGATTCACAACTTTACACCTCCGATACAAATTTTTCATATATTCACATATTTAGAGAAATCCTAGAAAAAAAAATGCATTTGTGTTCGTAAGTCATTATGGGCTCCCCTGTTTGGGCAGTATTTTACATGCATTACAGGTGAAAGATGATCTATAATTGCACTTGTAAAGAACCAGGGCCAGCACAATGTAAGAAACAAGACTGCAAGCACGGCTGCTGCTGCTGCCTCTTTTTCTCCAGAGTGGCCTCAAAAGTTAGACTGATGGCTCTCTGGGCTTTTTGTCAAAACCGCACACCAGATTAAAATAGAAAGAAGGGAAATAGGCAACCTGGGGTCCAAAATTTAATTCTGACCTTATGTATAAGCTCTATGGGAGGCTTGGGCAAAGCAGAATGTTGATCTGCCATATAAGGGGGCACAGGGAAACTAGGAAAAAACTCACAAGAAAAAGAATGTATAAAATTTCTTCTCTATCGTGTGCACATTTTGGTATTTTGAAACCGCTGATCTTGAAAAATAATCAAATCTTCATGTATAAACATTATGTTATTCTCAGAAAGTAACTATTTAATGTGCATTTTAGTTCTATGTCCACAGCCTGCTTTCTTTCAGCATAAGATAAATGATAATTTTTTATGGCTTTAACCCACTTTATTCAAACCACGGACATTTCTGTTTCATAAATTTGTGGGTTTATGGATCTCATTAACTATGAAATATGGAAAGCATATCAGAAATCAGATTTGAAAGTGAAGGCTGGAAAGTTCTCTTCATCCTATCAGAAGAACAGGCTCTATTTACATTTTCTCACATACTTCATGGGGGAAGTTAAGTTTTCTTCTGCTAAAATGTATTTGCTAATGGACTCCTTTGCAGAAACAGAGCAATTTTTTTTACTCATTGTTCTTCACAGAACTGTTTACAAGGAGTAAACATTTTTTCTATATTTAAAATAATAATATAGTATTAAGTCCAAAACTGCAAATGAGCAAGCAAGCATTTTCACAAAAATTTGCAATGCTGACTAAGTTTAACATAACTTCCTTGAAAGCTCTCTTGGTAAGTTGTTTCTAGGGATCATGTTTAACTTCTCAGTGAAGAAGAAAAAGTACGGTAAACAGATGAAACTCTTTTTCTGTTTTCCTACTATGAACCCCATATATTCATTAGCTATGTACTACTGTAATTCATTGCACTTGGATGCTTTGATTTTAAACACAAATACCTAGAAAATTAAGCTATTAAATACCTATTGATACCCTACTTACTAACGATTAAAGCAACAGCATAACTCAATTTTGTAAACCTACTAAATAAACATAGTAATGAGTAAAAACAGTTCAAGTTATTCTGAGATGGAATCCTGGAAATGAGATGCTTAAATTAAAATGTTCAGAAAGCTCGCTTCATTGATCATTATTTTCAGAATATTTTTATAAGAGATTGTATTAGTTTAGTCTCCTGCCCTTGCAAGAGAAATTTACAGGACATTAAGTTCATCTACACACCACATTTCAGAAGCACAGAAACAAGAAACAGACCATTTTTTACTTTTCCTGCGAAGTGAGATTAGCCTCATACGAATCTTCGAATTGATCCTGCTGCTACCACAAAATAACAGATGGCTTATTTATGAAGAAAAAAAAAGTATGACAAATAATGCAACATAACATCCTCTCTTGATATAGCTTGACAAGTCAGAGATACATAATGAGCTAAGCAACAGCAACTATTTTCCACTGGGAGATCCAGGCCATCAAAACACAGGAAGGGAGGTTGACTTGAAGGCAACAGGAGAAAGTTTGGAAACTGTTACTCGCCTGTTCACAACCTCAGAAAGGGAAAAGGTCAAAATCTTTCCTCACTACTCTCTTCAGAGGGATTTTTTCTGGCTCAAACTACTACCAAAGGCACTACCGTGAATTTCAATAGAGTAAGATGAGGAAATGCTCTGCAACACAGCCCAATACAAAAATTTGAACTGCATTATACGAATCTTTTGTTGTTTTTTAGCACAGCAGAAGGCATTATGCGTCTGTGCATGAAGTGCTTAGATAAGCAGCGGAGTGAGGAGCAAAGTACCTACCAGTAGCAAGCCTAAGTCAATTCCAACAACATATTGTCTGCTTCATAGAGCGATACATGATACAGTGTAAGACCAGCTCCATCTTTCAGGTCCCTGTATGTCAACAGTGCATGTGCAGACAATATTTGATCTGCCAGAAGCTTTGTGAGAAAGTCACAAAATTTTGTGAACAACTTTGAATTAGTAGAATGACTGCTGATAAGTAGGATACCTTGATTAATACTACGTGTTTGGATCCAATGCTCAGATTTACAATTTCATAGAACCACAGCACAGACGAATCACACAAAGACATCTAATTCAAACAATAAACATCCAAGCACTTTAGAAACTTACATAATGGTACCTGCAAGTGCACCTATAAACAGTTTCAACACTTTGTTTACTCTTGGCTTCCTTTATGCTTTTACTGAATGACTGCCACAGCAGACTTGATAAAATAATGATACTCTCAATGTTAATGTGCAATAACATCTTCCACAGAAATAAACCTTATATTTTTGCTGTTGTTCATATTGCTTTGATCTTATTGCTTCCTTTTTGTTACACAGATCACTTGATCAGCTCCAGAGCAAATTTGCAATGAATTCAGAAAAAAATTGATAGAAGGCTGGACTTTATCTATTATAATGAAGCAAAAAATGAAACTGGAATCACACCGGTTTTTGTGGTGTGTATGTGGTTGTATGTTGGTCCCTGTGCACTAGAATCGAATGAACAGGAGCGATTGGTTTACTTACGATCCGCAAAAAGTGCTTTTAAAACTCTATCACATACTGTTCAAAGTAGCAGAATTTATTGGAAATACAAGCAAGATTTTCAGAGTGAAGACACGTTAAGGTTCCAACCATTTCTAACCCTTCTCCCCTTGCTTTTAAGTAAACCCACAACTCAAATAGCCATGTGCAGTCTGTGCTGTACACTGCTAATACTCTGAATACAATCTCAAGCCATGAGATTGAAAATACTTTTGTATAATTAGATACGCAAGAACTATTTAGATGGTTCTACTGTAATAACCATCTAGGAACCTGCTTTTCCACATGTGGATTCAAGAAGACAGGAAAGGAAAAAACCAGATTTGCACAGAGTAGATAACAATTTTTAAAAGAACTCCTGAATAATTATAGAATAGTGTGATCCAAAAGGTCTCCACTACAGTGGGCCACATTAGGTAATGAGACTTTTTTTCTGGTTAGGTTTATGTTATGTTTATGTTCTCCCACGAGTAGTAATTCTAAACTGTATTTAGTGTAGTGATTTGCATACAACTTATGTCCCAAAACACTACTGTCCTCAGGAAAAAAGAATGAAGCAGTGTTGCAAGACAGGATTCACCATTACAAATTCTTCATCAGCTGGAAGTCTGGAAGCCAAGTCAGGAAGAAATCTGAGACTAATTCGCTCACCTCAGGACTGCAACCACTAGAAACTGTCTGTTCTACTTTTGTTTGGTTGGGTTTGTTTTTTTTTTTAACATGCTGAACAAATGTATGTATTCACATGAACTGCAGCACATTAAAAACCTATATATTTACCGTCATCCTCAGTTTCCATATCTGAAAAAACAATGAAGAAGAATTTT
The DNA here is from genome assembly GCA_013399095.1 of Psophia crepitans. Taxonomy (NCBI): domain Eukaryota; kingdom Metazoa; phylum Chordata; class Aves; order Gruiformes; family Psophiidae; genus Psophia; species Psophia crepitans. The sequence continues at coordinate 1,324,577 of VWZZ01000182.1, forward strand.
CCCAAAAAATATTTATCCCAAAGTTACCACTGACATTTTATGTTACTCAATTATTCCAGTCAATACCTGCAAACCTGCCAGTTGAGCAGCTGACTTCCCTTTGAGGCAGAGAATGAGCGCCACAAATGCATTTAAGTCCTCCAGAGAGAGGCTACTGACCTAAAACAGATGAAAACAGCTCACATTATCTGAAGGCTCTGAAGAGAAACTTTCTGAAAATTGACTCCTGTTGCTCAAGCACATCCAACTTAAATCAATGACCTCAGGAAGTTATGACCACCATGAATGCATCATGATTCTAAGATCATCTAGGAAAAGACACTTAAAGGGAACAAAATACTTATTTTCACAATTTGAACGAAGTGCAAACCTCATTTACTATGTATATATCTGGATTTCCACACATCAAAAAAAATGCCTACCCTTCATGTATTCCCTTCTTCTCTTCCCTTGAAGTTTCTCTAGTAACAAGGAATTTCTTCATCTCCATAATATTAAGCATAGTAAAAAATATCAGATTTAAAAAACCCCAAAAACCTATAAATCAAGACCCAGAGTAAAAACCACCTCAGTGAGCCACAGAGGTGATGACCATTAGGATTTCTTTTAAATGCTGACATGGTTATTTGTTGGAAACTTTAAAAATAATCTACAATATTGCAATTGCCTATTTTAAAGTAAATTTCAGGTATTAACAAAACATATTTGGATTCTTTTAGGTTTTTAGCCTACATATTGAAGTGGGAAGAACTCAAAACTATAAAAAAAACCCTAAACCTAAAATTCAAGTGGGAAAACATGAAGAAAAATTCTAAATTCATGTAACAGTTCACTAACACCTCTATCAGAAAAGGGCGAATGGGGGCACTTACTGTTGTGAGAAAGGATTCTGAGATTCTATAGAGGCACATGGTCACCTCAGGAGAAGGACAGTGCCTTTGGACCAGCTGGGCTGATTCCCTGACAGTACCAGTCCAGTTCTGATCACTTGCTTCCTCTTATAAGAACAGTATAGATTACACATGTGCACCAAGACCACATATCTGTTACAAACGTTGAGGCTATAGAGAGGGCTTTAAGTGAGATCCATAAAGCATTACAATTCTTTACCAATTAGAAGCTGAGGGAAGGTTTCTCTTGCAAAGTGATAGAAATGTGCTTTGGGGGCTTACAGTAAAAGGCTGCCTAAAACTCTGCATTGCCATTCTTTTAACAGCTTGATTTTCAGGGAATGTTGTGTAGATCCTACTTCAATCTGTTAAGAGTTTCTATTAAGGCTATTAAAAATAAAAAACTGACAGAAAAATTAAGAGGACCCCTCTCCCCCAAAAAATCTATTGATATAAATCAATAGAAAAAAACAAACACGAAGAAGTCATTTATAATTACTTCATTCATTTGTTTGCTTAGGAGAGGTATCCCATTCTTTCCTGCTCATGATAAAATTTATTCAATAACTGCTGAGTTGTTTTGTTTTGTTTTTTTTTTAAATCAGGCCTTGCTGCTTGTCCCATTGGAAAATACTTTCCCCTCTACAATGCTGTTAAAACTTGCATCAAGCCTAAGAATGTCAGGGGTATGAGAAAAGCTTTCGGCTTTCAAAACGCTCCTTGGTATTCATTAACTCTGCCTGGCTGCTAAGATCTGATTATGGCCCTACTTTACTCTGTATTTCAAGCCAGGTGTCACCTTTGTGTAGATGGCAACAAGAGAGGTTTACTAAACCTATGCGTTTTATACATTGCAGTAACAGAAAAAGTCACTTTCGTCTACGCAACAGTTCCCAATACTTGCACAATTTTGTCCTAAGAAAAGTAAGTCAAAGATTGCTTGCAAGTACAACAGCAAGGAAATGCCCCTAACAGAGCAGGTCAGCCAAAATGCTTACAAATATCGAAGCACGTCTTTACAGAAATACTTTATTCAGCAACCTAACTTGGTGAGTTACCACACTTCCACTGCCAGAGTTCTTTCAAAACTGTGAGAGTTTGAAAGAAAAATTTCCCCTTTCTTTGGAGGCTCCACAGTTTGATATTCAAACTAATTCACTCCCTTCTCCAACTTTAAAGACAGACCTATTTTGTTGCAAGTTTTTTCACTATTTTTGTTTGGAGGATATTTGAAAAGTACCCTCACTAAAAAGATTACTCTTCAAATTGACCCTTTCTTTACATATTTAAGATTTGCTTATTGAAAGTTTTTTCTCATTAAAAAAGTGTCTGAAGTTTTAATTTAATACTTGCACGTATTTTGAGGAAGCCAAGTGGGATGATCAGTATGCTGGTTCCTGCAAAACCTAGGGTTTAGGTTAGATTACACGATAAGTACTGAAGTTTTTAAGTACTTTATTTCTCCCTCATATGAGCTGAAGGAAAAGATGTGAGCCTGCTTCAAGGCAACCTACAATTGCTCAACTTAAGTCAGCTTTAGGGTAACAATCCACCTTCCCTCTCTAATACAAATGTAAGACTAAAGTGTAAAGACAAGAATTAGGCTACAGTGAGGCAAGTGTTGTTTTATCAGCTATGAAACAAATGGAAGCAGAACGGTCAGCTCAACGCATGGCTGCTGACACTCTTGCTCTCACGTTTTTCTCTCGAACATCTGAAGAAAACAAATGGACAGTATCAGAGAACTAACCAAAGTTTAAAACAACCCAGCAATGAAAAACATTTTCATCCAAATCAATTCTGTAGTCTGGTTCCAGGGTAAATCGTACTAGTGCAACTCAGAGGGCAGAAGAGAATCAAGAAAATGGGACAGGTGTTGAGAAACTGGCACTGCCATTAAACACCTTCCATCAAACTAAGCCCTTTGCATGATCTCTCTGTTACTATCCTTGTCGAAAACATGAGCTGCCAAATTGTTTTCATCTCTGTTTTTAACATCAGCCACGGGACAATAAGTTTTGAAAACCATATCCCAAAAAGTATTTTTTCCCATTTTATTAATATGCTGGGACCAGGGCTCAGTAAATCCACATTTCCGTAGGTGTTCTGTCCTGTTAGTCCTCCTCTTAATCCCATTAAAGAAAACTTTCTCAAATAACTTAGTAATCATGCTATGAAAGGGTGTACAAGATAGCACAATAAATAAATGAAGCAGGGAAAATAAATAAATGAAATTGTGATTTCATATCCAAATATGAAAAACACTTCATGTATGTTAAAAACTAAGTACATGATATGTATCTTGCTGAACTGAAACTGCAAGGCATGAAATGATATTTAATGAGTTTCATCTTCAAAAAAATTCCATTTATATTCTGCTATACAAAAATTAAAGAAAAAAAAGAGCTACACGGATCATTTGAATTATTCCCATATGTACTTCCTCAAAGCATCACCTAAGCTTGAGCAAACACATATGAAGGAAAAAGAAAGGAAAAGGTAGGGAGAACTTGTTTTCGCTATCACACATCAGTATAAATTTGTTATTGAGGAAAGTGAAGTCTGAAAAAGCAAAGCAAAAGACAAAACGCAGTTTGGTGTAAGTAAAAGTGCAACAGAGCCCATCAGATTAGATAAAGGCATTCTAATTTTCTCATCCTCAGGAAAATCTGCTTGTGAGAGCAGTATTTGAAAGGTGGCAAGTACAGACAATATATGAAATACCTAAGAGAAATGCAAATAATGAAGCAATATTGAATTTAATCTTGCGTTCTTTTTTATTACAATTAAGGTAGCCTGCTGGCTGCCAAATGCTTGGAATTATAACAGAACTGCTACCTAATGATCCTCAAGTACTCAGAATTTAAGGAGAAGCCCATATCCTCAATTCTGGCTTGAAACTGAGTAGATTGACATAATGGTGTGAAAAGGTAGTGAGAGCTGACCAAATATTTGTATCGTCTGTTTGCACAGCCTGCATAGTCACCTGAGGGAATGTCGTCTTCTGAGACACAAAGGAAACACAAAAAGAGAAGCTTTAATTTGCAAACAGGTCCCAAAAAGCAGAGGAAATCCCTCAGTTTATACTCTCTGATAAACTGCTCAAGGTGCTTTGTGATGGGCATGTGAGAGTTATGATTAACTACTGGAAACGCCCAAGTGTTTCTTGAACAGGATGATGCATGTTAGATGGAGTCATTAAAAATACTGTAATGCAGTACTATTATATTTGATCAGCTATGCCTACAGTAAAGATTAAGAGAAAAATCCAGCACAGGCTAGTAAGAAACAGTTTATTAGTCAATCGCATCTATCAAGGCTGACAGCTGAAGAAAAAGCAACTGTCCCAGTTACCTGCATAATAAGATAGGCCAGCAAGCAGCAGAATGCTGCAACAGGTGCTTCTAGAGCTTGGAGCTCTTCCATCTCATCCTGAAGGTGAAAGCATGCCAGAAATGTACTATACCGTTGCTTTTCCACGTCAGGTCCTTTGGCAAACCACAGTGTTTTCAAATTAGGTATTCCACCTACAAAAGAAATCCATTATTTTATCTTGGCAGCAACAAGATAAAACATGCCTACCTCATTACAATCTGAAAGGAAACAACTGATCTGCTCTTGGCACTTGCAAGGACCACAGATTTGAAAATAAAATGTATTTGACAAAACTTGGCATTTGAAAAAAAATAAAAAATTAAGGCCTGTAATTTAAACAAATTGTATTAAATACAGGCATGTTTAAGCAGAGTGGACTGATTTCAATTGTTACAAAATTACAGACAACTTTGAGACAGCAGGCTTTTATCCTTTGCAAGAATAAAGTTTGCCTATGAGTGTGTCCTTTCCCTTGGGGATCCACAGCATTAAATGACATTAGCTTCATCATAAAATAGCGATTCAGCAGAAAGTAGCCGTATCTGTCTCTTCTCTCTCTCTCCTAGAGCTAATGTCCCTCAAGAACACTCGTGTTGCCTCCCTTATAATCACCTGTTGTGATGAACAAACTGGTCACCTATGTCATTTGCTGGCAAACATGCATTCTCCACAAAACACGGTGCTGCTGACTCCTCTGCAGCAGGCTCCAGTTTGGGAACAAAACCCAAGGCTATCTGGTATTTTTCACTCCTTAAGCTACTGTATGAAACACTGTTGCAAACACACACAAAGAACTGTCATCAGTTATGTGTAATGTACCTTTCCAGACTTTCTATAGTATCATTCATGCAGGTCTCTAAATCCTTAATATTTATCCCACGCTGCCATCTCCCAACTTGTGACACGTGTGAACTAAGGCAAAATTTGCTCCCCATTTAAATTACGTTTAACCCATTATCAAAATAAACACTAATGCACGTGAAATAACAGAACAGCTCACTGGTTATGCCCAAGAATCCCAATTAAAGGCAGAATCCTCCCATAAAGTACTGCTGCTTCTGTAGTTAAATAAAATGAGGTGTGAATTTTAAATGTGGACTAATTAAGCTACATTTGGTAACACCTTTTCCTTTTTCATGTGACATGCAGCAGCTGTAGTCCAGTCAGGAACACTTGGTGATAATAAATGGTTAAAGTGACAAGGTGCTGAAATCTACATAGACGATGTTTATGTAGCCAAGAAAGCCCATTAACCAAATGGTACCAATTCTTTGGACAGGGGGAAACTAGAAGAAAAGCTGGTATTTTCCTTCTGCATCTCCCTGATGGATGCTACTTTTACCATTTTTAAGACTAACTCTCCTGTCAAAAGTTTTAACCACATAAAGAACTACCACCATACAATCTGTAAGCTTCTAACCTTATTTTGTAGCGAAATATACATATTGAGAAAAAAATACCAGTTGCTTGATTTGAGTTAGAAATGCAAGTTAGTGATAACACAAATATTGGCAGTGAGCTGGCCAGTACAGACAGCAAATAAGACTCAGATTACTGGTTTTGATACTGGTAATTATAATAATTGCTGCCTTAAGGAGGAAAAAAAAAAAGCAGTAAGTCACTTCCAGGAAGAAAAGCAAATATAACATACATAAAACCGAAACAAAGCCAACTTTTCCTACCAAGGCTAAGCAACCTTAATGTGTGGGCTAAGCAACCTTAATGTGTAAGACAATTTTTACATGGGTAAACTCGAATAGTTTTGATGGTTTCTGCTTTCCAGAAGGTTCCCAATCAGCTGCATATGAAGGGATATGCCAAGAATCAGTTAAAGGAAAGCGCTCTTTCCATCTGTGCAGTTTTTTTAAAATTAATTGCATCCAGGGGTATATCTAATAATAGAAACCCTTCTTTCTTCAGAGTAAAACCATGAACTACATCAATAATCAAGATTACATATCTATATTGAGAGAGCTCAACGAAAAATTCAAGACATCTCTTCTATAAACAGTTTCTTATACTTCAAGAAACAACATCTACTTGTGCCTGGGAAAAAGAGGTAGTGATGAATTATGAGTTATTTACTCTGGGAAAGAAAACTTGATGCTATCGCTTTTTGGAACACACTGAAAAAAAGAAACTTATTTTTCTGAGAGGATCTCTTCTAGAAGTAATTAAATTCAGTGTAATAACCAAGAGCAAGCCATTATATTAAGCCTTAAATGAAAGAGAAGTAAAACAAAGAAACAGCTACACTGAGGTTTAATGACTCTCCCATCATGTGTACAGGCAACAACAGACCTAGGATTCACATACAGTAGATCCCCAAAACTGTTCTCAGTTCTAGTTACACCTTCACTGCACACTTCACAGCAATCAGAAAACATTTCTGAAAGAGATTTATTATGTGGATAGGGAGGGGAAATATTTTACTTTCTGAACACATCTAAAGACTTACTAAATTAACCTAAAAAACCCCAAAACCGAGTAACAAAAGGGAAATGGAACAAAACGTACTTACATATATACAATTGATACATCTTTACTGTAAAGATTAGTCATGAGAAAATTATAGGAACCACAAGTTCCTATGAATTACAGAGAGATACTCAAACGCTGCATAGGCATTTGGTTATTCTTAACGTGCACAAAACTGTGTGAAAACCATATTCACTACTATGTAAACTGGAGTCCTTGCAAACTCCAAGAGCATCAGAAAGACCTCCATGGAGGTCAAGAGGTACTACTTGCCTAAACAAAGTCAGACAACCAACAGGGTAAGAGAAAAAGCATTGATTGAATTATTTTTTTCCCTTTTTCCTTTTCACTCACATATTTAAAGACATTGTCATATAGAAAGCATCACGATAAACAAGAGCACTTCAAGGGAATACATAAATATTTATTTCATTTGTCTGAACTCCAGTAACTGATTTGTGAATATGCAACACACACAAAAGTTGTGGAATGCATTAATACTATAATATCATTGAACTCAAGGCTTATATAAAGGTGATCCTCATATTCATAACAACTTAAAACTTCATCATTGTGTATATTGATATAAAGGTATAATATTAACTGCTCATGTATATTTGAAGTAATGGCTATTGAAATTTCATTTTAGAACACCAGTAATAAAATCTAACACTGCATCGTTTCTCCATGCTCACGTAAATACTGAGCAATAAAATTAAGTTTATAAAAATGTACTTGCTAGGAATGTTCAACACTAACTTGTCAAAAACTGGCCAATTTTAAAGATGTCGTAAACCCAAATGCCAATTAAATCTGACAATTAAAGCATCATTCCACGGACAGCATTTTTAACACAAGCATATTAATGATATATTCCTTGGAAGATGAAAATATTAGAATACTGAAAATACATCCAAATTCCTCTGGTACGAAGCTACAATATTATAATATCCTACACATTTTCAGAAATAAAATGAAAAGCAGAATCCATACATTTCCAGCAAAGACCTTAAAACTTCCTCTGTTCCATAAACTGCACGCATATCAAATAGATCCGCTATGTTCACAAGATATGGGCGTTAGAAAGTATTTTCTTGGAACACAGATCTTCAAACCAAATTAATTTGTCAGAGACGTTTTTCATCAATTTAAGTGCTGCTCTGTCAATGTGTGGGAAACATCACGACCACATGCATTCAACTGAAAGGAAACATTCCAGAAGGGAGAAAGAGACACAGAGAATGCAAGCAAGCGGAGATGCTAATTCAGAAGACTGTCTCTAAAGAAAAACACGTATATATAATACACAACTTATTTTCAATATATATTTAAGCTAGCATTTTACAGCATTTAGGATTTGATATTTCATTTTTTAAAAAAGAGCTAACATTCAAACTATCACCTGCAAGCTTTTCAGATGCAAGACAGTTCTGCTGTTTTATACACACACAAAAAAATCTGTGGGAATTCTACTTTTTTGTTTGTTTCTTTTCAGATCAATGCAAAATTTAAAGTATTTATGGATGTGCGCATTACAGTCTCCGAAGTTTGTATCAAATATTCTCTTCAGACTTCTGAATCTAAATCAAATTCAACAGTCAGGATTTCCCATATGTTCTCAGTATACTTCTAAAGTAGTTGCAATGATAAGGTTATAATTTTTTTTCCAAAAATGATAAAACAAAGAATCTTCCCAGATTAATTCGACCTGTGATTTTTCAAAGAGTTTCCTGTGAGATTTTTTCTCTTTTCGAGTAACCTGATCTTGATTGACAGCTTTGAACTCTAACTTCCTATCACAACTTATTTAAATTTAGCTCTAAATATGATCCCTGTCTGAAAAATGTGATGCACTGTTGAGAACCTTATTTGGTGAATTAGAAAGTCATGCTGTGGAAAATAAAAGATGCATGAGCAAATGTAAGGCATACAAATATGGACTGCAAAAATTTTAGAAAAATATTTGTTCGCTGAAGGAATGGCAACAGAGCACTAAAAATAAACACTAGAAGTCCTCCTCCCCTTTTTTAATAGTCTGCCTGAACAGCCTTTCATTACTGAGTTCGTAAAGATTATGGCTGAGAAGATGCTGTTTTCTATAAACTCCTCTTTTGTGGTTGCTATAAACAAACAATCATGGTGATTTTAAATCCTGTTTATTGTCAACATGTAGGTGGGTTCGATGCATAGCAAGTTTGCAGAGCAGTAGAACCAGAGAACATGAGATTAAGCGGATTCCTCTCCAGAAAGAGGGGAATGTCCTATACTATCTGGGAAGGAAAAAACCACAACAATAAATACAGTATATTTGCCATGCAAACTGAAATGTAAAACTATGGTTTATACTGCGTCGAGTTTTGTTTGCTTGTTTTACAAAGGCATGTTCCCAGACCATTGTATGCTGAAATAAAACAGTTTGATAGGACAGACTGATCAATTTTTACCCTGCATATTCATATATTCATATCAATTTGGAAAATTTCACAGCAATATCATGCTATCATCAAGTCAATTAGATAATCACTCTCCTAATATTGTATCGGGGTACTGGACAGAGTAACTAAATGAAACCTTGTTTGTACTTTGGCTATATAAGTAATTTATTTCCAAAAAGTTCCTTTCAAAAGGCTTTTGAAAAAAAGGCAAATATCTACAGAGCAACTGTTTTTCCTTCATCCTTAAATTTAAAAACTCTCATTAAATATACAAGTTTCAAATATGAAGATAAACATACAATCTTAGGATACCTTGAAAAATAATTTACTATAAGCACAGAAAATTAAAAACAAGTAGGTTCTAAAGCAATCCCTAACCAACAAAAAACAAGTGCGTGCATTTCAACTTATTTAAGTCTGGATTTAGACCAGATCACAACAAGGACTGCTACAGAAAGCTCTGGGTACTGAGTGAAGAGGCGCTGGTAATTACCCTCAAAAAGTTGAGTAGCTAATAATTGTTCTTAACAAGATATCAATGGTATTGTATATCAGTGGTATTGTATACCAATGGAATTAATTCCTTTCATATGAAAGAATTAAAAAAACCTCTGAGCTCCTGATCCACAAAATTGCAGATGACTAGACAGAGACAGAGCTGTGAGAATAAGAGCAGAGGGGTTATGACTACAATAGCATGGACAAATGAACAGTTAGAAATAATAGAATTGATACAGTACTGTTTACTTTCTATCCTAAACTTGAATTGCATGATACAACTTAATGATAAAGAGATGAGACATATACAGTGCCCACCTTTTTCACTAAAGTGTATGATACGTCCTCCTAAATGTAACACATTTCTCATAACACTAATTTTATTAAGAGTGTTTGTGAATGTGTCCTTTACCAAAGGCAAAAAGATAAAAAACACGCAAGAACACTTGATGCTTAAGACAACAGAAACAGCTTCACAGAAACAGATAGCCTAATAATTTTTTTACCGAAAGCTAGATTCTCTTTTTGGGTTGTCACAGGTCACGTAAAAATGACCCTTTTTTATATGCTCCACCAGTTTCCACACATTATATTCTCCACACATTCTCTCAAACAGCTTAATAGAAGAATTTTAATATGGCCCTATACACCACTTATCCTGGCCTCAGAGCAGTATTTAGAACTTCTAAGAAATAATTTGCATTTTAGAACTGGTGTTTGAATTAGCACTGGGTTTAACAAAACATAGTAATAACTTGTAGCTCAAAGCTGAATCCTATTACAATTACACAGGGGAATTAAAAGCAATTACAGGCATGCAGCATTTCAACTTTAGTTCCCTATTCTCCACAGTTGTTTTAGATTCTGTATCAAATGTGATGATGGATTGTCTAACCTGACTTGAGTGATATCATTATTTCAGTTCAGATTTAAACACATTTGTATTCTACCTGGAATAGAAGGTTTTACAGGTTCTATCAGCTCCGGCTGCTGGAGAGGATTTCCAAAATAGACAAACCACTCTTTTACGAAAGGATAGGCTCCACCTAAAAAAAAGACAGAACTGTCAGTCAGTCAAATGCAAGCATTGACACCAGTGTAAAAGTTGGAAGCAGCTGTGATCAGGATTTTAAAGTAATAGAAGTCGCTTCATAATGACTTGTCCTCAGCTTCCTTAAAAACAAACTAAGAAAAATTAGGTTTAGTATCTTTATGACAAATCATCAGAACAAATGAAGAGTGTGTGAATTATGTACTATAAACATGAGTTTGGAGTTGTGAACAGCAGCCAAAAATGTAAGTACAAGACTCTGTAGAAAGCATTCTAAAAGGGCTTTCAGCCAATTTTAGGCCTTCTCATTCCAAGGCAGTTCAGGAAGCTGTGGAGGCATCTGGCATAGCTTAGGGACCAGCATGAGCTACCTCAGTCTCTCAGGGCTGTCATACTGCCACATATACAGGCAGGCCTTAATATGATTCTCCTCCCAACTTGCCCTGACATTTCCTGTGTCAGGGTTTGAGACAAAAATCTTTATAAGGAGGCCTTGATGGCTATTTGAAAGCTGATAGCAATGGAGTCATTCCACTGTCAGATGCAGAGCTTTTACAGCCCATTGTTCCAGACCTTTTATCTAGTATAAAGGGATTGTTTATGCATAATAGCTCAAGTGGTTTCCTACCCTCTAACCTCAATTCTGCCCTGCCCCCCCAGTAAAGAGTAGGGTGCCTCTTAAATTAAAAATTTCACTACTTGAGCTGTGCATCTAACTACTTGATGCACTAAGGAAAAAAAAAAACACCTTCATAAAAAACTTAAGCATTTAAGAATTTTTGAAATGCAGTCTATCCAATTTTTAACAGTCATAATAATCATTCCAATGCAATTCTTCATTTAAAAAAGCCTAGAATCATTATCATTGTTATAAATGATGCTTCTGCATTCTGTCCAGATTTTGCTTGTGGTAACCATGTCATACTGCCCTAAATTTCCGCTCTCTGCAGTCTGGTAAACAGTATGAAGTAAACAGATTTAGCTAGTCCTGGGCACTTCAAATAGTGTTTTCAAATCGTTCCAGGCAAATCTCAGGGTTTTTTCCTTTTCCTCTCCCTTTCCAGATTCACAGAATTGCATCACTAATTCCTTCCAGCTCTCGCTCAGTGCTGACACCACTGTTCTTAAAAATTCCTGCCTTCTATTATCAATTCCAATCACCCTGCACTTTACTGCACAAGTATTTCTGATGCCACGTTATGAACCCTAATCAAAAACTTCACCTATTTTAAAACAAACAAAAAAATCTCTCCAACACTATCCTTCCCCTCCCTCCACCACCCCAAAGGTTTGGTCACCTTAATTTTCTGATCTCATTCATAGCTCAACGCTGCAAATGGCTGTTGGCATGAATGAACGAGTAGTGTGCTATGGTTTAAGGGCAGAAATTCCTCAGATGGACTTTTAGTGCCAGTGATAAGAGAGAGGGGGAAAAGAACACGACAAAATCTGTTTTACAGCCCTGCTGCTTCTTCCGTCCTTAGCTATGGACTTGTAGCACAAACTTCCAATAGAGGTGAGGGACTGAAGAACAAACAGCTGGACTATGAGGGACAGCATTACACCTGGCTCGCCATGCTTCACTGTTCAAAAACTGATGACATTAAGAATAAAATGAAAAATGCCTACAGTGGTAAAAAAAAAAAAAGCCTTGAACTGCACAATCCAGTAGCTGAATAGTCTCACATCTTGTATATAAATCATTGCCTAAGATAATGCTGTTTCATGAACAAAACCCTCCAATTTAATATCGCAGTCACTTTCAGAAATATCTTGATGTTTTAGCAATCTGTTTTAAAATTTATTACATAAATTACTCTGCTTTATTCAATCTATTCAGCTCAGTCATCCTCCCAAATTTTAGCCTGGCTTCTTAAGCAAGGAAGCCTAAGACAATTAGGACATCTGTCATACAATTAATTCATAGATGCATTGCTCTGTTTTAACTAAATCTGACAGAGAAGTTTCAAATGTATTAAATTCCTAAACATTCTGTGAAACTGGTGACTCAGCTGACAGAGGGATCCTATTAGAGCACCAACTGAAAGGAAGGCAGGAAAGTCAAGTTACCTGGTGTATCCAAATGCACTGGATGGCAAATCAATACACAAGTAGCTATGGAAGAGCTAGAGCTGCATAAAAAGGTAGATGGGATTTGGGGAGAGCAGGACAAAATAGGGAACATACTTGAGAACATCATATATTGCAGGAGGGAGTTGTCAAGGACATGGGGAGAAGTTAAGAGGATGCTAGGAAGAAGTACAGAAATATAAAAGCTTTGCTGAGGGGAAGCTGGTGGGAAGAGTCACTCTCTATATGTTCCACAACTTATCAAAATGTCTCTCAATTTTAAATGCCAGTGAAATACTATTTTTATATCATCCATTGAGCTCAAGCACAGTAAAAAGAGAAGTCAATAGAAAACCTCTAGTTTTGTTCTTCTAACGTATGTGAATGTTGGCACCGCATCAACTGCGGGCTTTTAACTACTACAGTCCATTAGTAACAAAAGTATATTACTGTTCACATAAGTAGCCACATTAATACAGCTGAAAGCAAGGTCCTGCAAACTGACAGCACATTAACATACCAAGAACAAAATGGAGACATAATTTGTAAATGCCAATCCTCCCTGCATGGAAATATCTCTGGGAAAAAAAGTAATTTTCCAAACTTCTTTCCTCACAGAATATCCCCAGTTAAATTAAAAAATAGCTGTTCTTTCGTTTAAATAGATTCTGAACAACCTGTGGAAGCACCACTTTGGCAGCTTAAGGAAAGTTTCAGCTATGTGCAAAACACCAAAACACGAGACAGTTGGAAACACTGTTCTGTGTGCTCCTCTGCACCTGCAGCAATGCCAGCCCTCCGGAGCGGGCACTCGTGGTAAGTGGCAAAAGTTCTGCTAACGGATTGGTTTTGACAGTGTCAAGGCGAGGGTCAGTCTGGCCTGCTAATGTTAGAAGTGGGAGCCATGCCAGGACTTCCAGGAGCTGGCCACGGGCTCAGGCTACATTGCATAACCTCCTAATTGCCAACGGCCACGCAGGTGCGGCTATTTCATGGACTGCGCTAGTGCCAAACCCTGCCAGCTTTGTTCTGAACTCTCCGCACACAAAAGAGAGAGTTCGGCTGGCTTAACAAGGTGTGTTATTTACTGTTATTTTCCACTCCTTTAATTTTTCCAATACTACTATTTTTCTAGGAAGGATACTAAAGGTTGACAATTTATGTATCACTACACACAATACTCCATGTAATGATCAGAAATAGCTCAATTAATTACAAAGATATTTTAAAAAATATACAAAGCAACAAATAACACTCTACCAGGATCACCATCAACCCCCAATTTATTTTTGTAGGGCCAAAAATAAAGCTGTGACTCCAGCAACATTGCCATGAGTAAAGGTACGCACATGCTGCCACATACAAAAGTCTGCCAAAGGCAGAGATAGCTTCATGAGCAATTCTTTCAGCAGCACTGCTAACTTTTACAGGCCACCACTGATTTGCTCCTTCCCACTCCCTGCCATTCCCTCGGGCTGCTTCAGCACAGCTGTTTGTGGCTGCACGGAGTCAGATGGGGAACCAGGTTAGTTACCTGACTGCAAGTAAAGGGAGGGAAGGGGGGTGTGTGTGTGCTATTTTCAGTTTCTCAAAGTAGGCTGCCACACAGCTGCACCAGTACAACTGAAAGGTCGCACAGGGACTGAAATGAGTGTGCAAGAGAATTACTTAACCTGGCACTGACAGCAAAAGAAATGCTTATCACACTATGGTTTCAGGCAAAGCGGCATGGCCTAGGCTGGTGATTTCAAAGGACATGACAACATCCAGCTCCTACGAAGTCTTGGGTCTGCTAGGAAATTGGGCACTCTTGGAAATCTCAACCTAGACATTCAAAACTAACAGTTTCTTGTTTCAGGGTAGAGGAAAGAGTTTACATTATTTTTAACCTGTTCTTACTTAAACTGCAATCACTGCTTTTACTAAATGTTGGCTGCTTTATTACCCATATTTAACAGTAAATAAGCAGATCTGCAAACTGAAAAGAGGTCAGTTTCCAACACAGGAACCTTGTAATTGAGAGATAGTAAGGAATAAAAAAAGAGGATCACTAACACACATCTCCACTACAAACCGGAGCACTGCGTAGTTAGACAAGTTAGCTTCAAAAGAGCTACATCAGCAACTGTATCACAATGGCAGCAGACTCCACGTGCACTAATTTAATTGGTTGACTCCTTGAAATAAGCTCCTTTTTCATGCTAATCCAAAGTAATTCTACATTATACTACAACCTACTACAGCGTAGGTTACTACTACTCATCCTACCCCTCATCAAATTACAAAAACCAGTCAACCTGACCTCATCCAAGGGAAACTAGCAAAGGATTCCACTTAATTTGCAAAGAACAAAACTTCCTTCTAGGTCCAGAAGTAAATTCAGAAAAAATAATGCTGATATTTACTTATGAATGCCCATACAGACTCTGATTAATGACCTACACTCTTGACCTGGAAGCAACTATACACTGGAATAAAAAAAAAAAACCCCATGAATTACTAGGAAGTGACACGGTTAAAACTGTTAAGAGTAAGATAACATGCACTAAAAATGCAGATTTAATAGGGGTGCCCATGCAGACGCACTCTACCTACCTTTCTGGAAGGGTTAAGGATTGAGGGTATGCTATGATTTACTTTAGAAAATTATCTCTGGAATTTGAAGCATGAACTGAGAACAAATAATAGATATTATCTGTGGTTTTATTGTAAAATCACTTTCTTAAAAGAAGACCTCTTTCACATTCAAATTTCATTTACAATAAGATTCTGAATTAATGTTTCTGTATTTCAGTTCTAATCTTCTTCATCTGAGTACTACAAACACTGTAACACAAATGCAAATCTGCCTACTACCACGCCATTTCACAGCAACAACTGTTAATTAGAAGTTTTGGTCTGGGTGTTTCTGAAAACATCAGTGAATATCCTGCTGCTTAGAGGAATAAACAAAACCCAACCAAGTTATAATTGTCTACAAAATTTAGAGGCAGTAGGCCGAAAAATGAAAAATGACAGATGTGCATGATTACTGCTGAGATTTTTGTTACTCTCTCCAAATGACTATGTAAACTCTGATTCAGTTTTTCCTATTTTTTCTTTCCTATTATGGCACAACTTCAACCTCTGGCTGCTGAAGGAAGTCATGTACTTTATTACCTTTCTGTGCCTTTTTAAGCATGTAGTTTGAGTATTAGGTTTGATGGCGGTGCACTTTCATCAATAAAATGTAAAGTGATTACCAAGGAGAAATCAACATATTAGACAGAATGAAAGTTCAGTACATTTTTAGTTTTCAAATCACTGCCTAAAAGACACTGTAAACATAATGCTTAACTAATGGAAGCCTTAAGAACATAAAATTTGTCCAAGGATGTGAATAAAGAATTCTCTGTCTTAAAACTGAAGAATGGAAGCACAGATAAATATATACCTGCCACAAAATCGGTTATACCACTGGATAAAGAAACCATATTTTCTTGTACTTTGATGAAAGAAATAATAATCACTGGCATGACTACTTGCATTTCTATTACTACAGAAACTATATTTGACTACCCACAGTTCTTCAAATTGCAGACTTAAAATAAACAGAAGGTAGCACTGTAACAGTGCATTACTGTTTTGCAGAAGGGTATTCCAACTCACTAATTCATCAGGAGCTACACTTATCAAAGCAACAAAGTTTCACATCTTCTCATACTTTTAAAATGTTCTAATTGTTATTCTTTTGCTCAATCTTTTGATCATTAACAACTTTCAGAACTTCCCCTTTAACACGGAAAAACCCACCAATTTTTAAAAATCTCTTTAAAAGCACTGAAATTGAACAGCATGTAGAAAAACTGCAGTTTCTCTTGATTCCTTAAGAAGTACACTTCAGTTGCCTGGTTTTTATCCTAAATGTCATGTTGATGTAGCCACTGAAACAATGAATTCAAGATTTCATATTACAAAACTGAAAGTATATTTGACTAATGGTGTAAGTAGTTTAATTCTTACCTTTTCCAGATTCCAACAAGACAGAATAAATATGCTGACGAGCAGGGCGGTAGATAAGTGCTTGTCCAGGAATTTCTGTATCACATTCATCTTCCAAAGAGTTGCTGCACTCAATCTCTCCACTACTCAGGATATTGAAGATTGTGTAATTTTCAGACTGGATATGCTGTTCTTTAGCTAACTGTTTGTTCAAAGAAGGAAGAAAGAATTATCTCCAAAATTAAGAAATATAAAAAAATAACAAAATGTATTCACTGTTAAAGGAAATAGTACTTTCTCTGTCAGTGGAAATGGAGGGAATGGACAGGAAGGGAACAAGTGCTTTTTCAAATAATAACAGTATAGTATATTTTCAGACTATTATCTATCTTTTTGTGGACAGGAATCCCCAGGAAACCCATCAATGCCTTTCTTAGCCTCTCCGTGTAATCTTAAAACTTGGGCATTTTAATAACAGCTTTTTAGAGAGTAATTCTTCTTAATATGGATTCTGAATTCAGACATAGAAATAAGAGCTGCGCTCCTTTAGTCACCTGAAAACGTATCTTTCCCCCTTTAATAGTGAGCAAAGGCATGACAAAACTCAAATTTTTAATTTTATTGCAAGATGAGCTATGTAAGACAGCTCCATTTCTTTCCTGAGCTGACTTTGCATAGTTTACGTTGTGGTGAAATTAGAATACTTAACTTCACCCCATGGTTCTACTTTGCAATAGCTTGTCCCTAAGAAAAGAAATACAGTCTGCTCTAGTGAGGACAACCAGGTCTGCAGGCTGCTGCTGAAAAGCAGAATCACAGCATCACCCAGGCTGCATATTAACCAGACACTGGATGTAAATGCATCTGGCTACAGCAGCTGGCTACAAGCAGCCTCGGTACCAATAGGGACTGCTGGTCTGGAGCAGCTTAGATGCAAAAGCAACAAAGCTGCTCTCGGGCAGCGCAGAATTTCGACCAGTTACACCTGTAGCCTGGACTGGCCAAGTGCAGAGCCAGACAGACTTTCTGCTTCACAACCCCAGATCAAAATTATGGGGGTGCTCAAACAGCTGAGTGGAACCACTTATTTCCGTGGGGTGCCACTAATAAATCCTTCTGGAAACATGCCGTCTGGTGAGCAGGCACCAAAGTCTGTTGGCTCTGCGTTCCCTGCATGTGTCATGCTATCTGTACTATTCGGGTTGTGCCATCCACGCAGGTATCACCTCTTTCACTGGGAATTATCAGATCACCGGTCAGAGCCAAATCCACCATTTCTGCAGAATTCCAGTATCTGCAGACATGGGAACTCAGCGGGTCAAAGCAGCAGTCAGTCAATCACTAGGATGTCACTGATCAAAACTAATTCTACTGAAATGTCATACTTTCAGAAGAAATTCTCACATGAGCATAAAATCAATGATAGGCTTCTGTGTACAATGCCAACCAAGAGAGCATTTTCTTACAGCAATACATTAATGGTTGCCCTGGAAGAAACACTTCAGCAGTGCTAATACACATAAACAGTATAATTCCTCAAATCTACTTTTGTGTAAAACAAAAACAAAGAGTTAAGTATTTCTAAGCATGATTTGAATGAAGCATTGCATTTCATACAAACCACTGTCACAGATACGAGATAATTTGAAAATCCCAGTTTCTTGCAACCGGCCAATAATCTACACTCTAATGTACTGAAAAAATACAAGCTGATTTCAAAAGTATTGCTGTATTCACTGCTGTATCTTGAAAAATATTTCTGATTTACACCTACAGTCAGCTAGAAAGTTATGCTTCTTTTTTCTGAGAGAAGCAGCAACATGAGTCTGTCCTCAAGGTTGGAACTGAGTGTAATTTATGTGCAGATCAGATAATGTGCAATGTAAGCAGAACTACATAGGGATTTCAAAATATGAAGCAAAGCACACACATTACATATACAAATATTTAAACACCTGTAACAAAAAACAAAAGGCAAGTTAACATGTCTACAACTTTGTAATCTCCTTGGCTGAGGGACTGGTTTAACACAGGATTTATGCAACAACAGTGAGGCATTCTTCAATGGAGTTTCTAAACATTGTTTTATTACAGCAGTAGCTCAGCATGACGCAAGAGAACTGCAACCCTTCAAATGAAAGTTCTACTCAAGAAATAATGACCACTTGTCATAAAGACCGCATGGTACATTCTCTTAAGAAGCAAGGATATTACCACTATTGTCCTGGCCATAATCCAATCTAGATAATTACATTCTGGCTAATTTTTCCTTGCACTTTAAGCATAAACAATATTTTTCAACACTTTATTAGGATGTAGGGTGGTTGTTTCTTTTAAAAAATGTCTTCTATTTAACTACTACAGTCACAAGTTACATGTACTGTATCTATGTGTGGTTAATTAAAAACCCCAAATATCTCTGCAGTTTAGCTGAGATGAGCATTGTATCGGTTACAATGTAGTTTTTTTAAATGTTTGAGAGTCTTTTTAGAAGATGTAATTATAGGATTACTTTAGAGCAGTATGATGAAACAGAGAAGTATTTCTAAAGAAAATGCTTGAGATAAGTAAGAGACAGACCAAAAACCCCACCCCTCTCTATATTAAGTTTACAGGTACCTAACAAAATAGGGAGTAACAGATGGCTACTATAGGGTCTAAAATATGCTACCTTGTATAGATATTTTATTTAATTGCCATGAATTTACAGAATTATACTCTAGACTTACTACTATTGCATAAATTTTGATGCAAGGTAGCTCAGTTTTCTATTAGCTAGGCTACCCTAGCTAACACATCCAATCTTGCAGAGTGACCCAACCTGACTGTACCATTTCTCACCCCACCACCAGTGCATCTCTGCCCGTGTGGGAAGACGCAAGCGGAACTTGCAAATGCAGGCCTGCCTTTTAAGTCACTCAAAGTGCTTTTGGCTCCTTCAGGGACAATGAATCCAAAGGATAATTAACCTGATCCAAAAATCACAAATTACAGATTTATAGGATGCTTCCTCATCTCCTCCCCAAGAGCAATTTCAACTTCTCCATTCTTAGCACACTCTTTGATACCTTGACTCATTACATCGTGCAACACACGGGAAGCATATCTCTACGCCCAGCTATAGGCCTGCACAGGAGCTGCTCTCCATTATTTGACCTGCCTGACGCTTCAGAAAGACAGGAACTCCTTGTAATTGAAAGCGCTGTATCTGACCTCATTGTGATGCATATAATAGTCCTAACCACGGCTGTACAGACAAAAGATTCTGCTCAAGCAAATTTAAATCAATAGGTCCGGTGTACTCATTACCAACTTCCACAAGCAGTCACCATCAAACTTTAAAAAACAAGGTACCTGAAAGATTTCCTTATCTTGACACATGGCTGTTTGCTGCTGATGGGAGAACGTTTGGCAATTTGTTACGTTGGGAGGAATCCATGGAGACTGCTGTCCGGGCAAAAGATAGGACTCCACTCCTTTGCAAAGTAATGTCTTGTCTGATCCCAACGGTAGCATCTCTTCCAAGTGTTTCAGGCTGCTGTACGAGCATGGAACTTTTGAGATGTAATTCGCTACAGCTAGAAGTATGTTTGTTCTTCTGTTGTAGCTGTTATTTTTGTGGGGACTGGTGACTAAACATTTATGCCAAAAGCCTTCCAACAAGCCTTCTGGAACAACATCATTGCCAAGCAAGCAAGCGAAGAGAGGGAGGTGTGTCAAACTAAGGCCCAAGGCACGGCAGAGATCTTCTCGACAGTACATAACAGTGACCAGTCTGTCCAAACAGAGCTTCTCAATGGAAAAGTAGGGGCATGTATTATAGATGAGGTAGTCACTATCTTGCCCGAGAATTCCTACGCAGTTCTGTTGCAAACCATATGCAGCCACCTCAAAGTCTGCCTCTTGCAATGTGCACACTGTTTTTTGACCAAGTGACTTTAGGGCAAAACGTGTAAAAGTAGGCAAAGCTGAAGGAACAACAAACATTCCTCTCCCCGGTTGTTTCCTGTGAGTCTTGATAAACTGAAAGATTCTGGCTATTTCCTTGTTATTCTGCAACCTCCGTTTGATCCACTCATCTCTCTTTTTCTCTTCTACCACTCCGTCAAAGTAAAACACCAACTTGATACCAGCTGCCAGAAAAGCTTTAATAAAATCCTCTAAAATGGCAAGGTACTCCCGCCACTGGCCACCGCACACCCAGGATTCTGGTGTGTACCAGTATCTAACACAACTCATGGCATCTACGACAATAACAGGTGGGAAATCAGGATGATCAATGCGATGTCTTTCTGCCATTTCTCTCAGATCTACCGTTCTGCATGCATCAGGGCAAACTCTTGCCACAAATCCCTGCAAACCTTTAATGCCCATGGCTGATCTCTGAAATTCACAGCAGTCTGAAAGAAGAAAAATAAAAAGAAGATTCTGAAATGCAATACTGAGAAACGTAATGAAATCCTACGATTAAAAAAAAAAAAAGCAGCTTGGAAAGTGAACTGTTATTTTTCTGCTTTTGCTCATAGCTTGTTGTGTTGTCCTGGCATTTAAACAGTTTGAACCAGTTTCCTTCCCATCAACTAACTGGACATAAGTGCCCATTCACTTTGCCTTCCACTTCTGTTTTTTGTATCAGTGAAAACTGTAAATATCAAAAGGTTTTCATAAATAGGACTTTAAAAATTTCAGACTGATACCGTAAAATACAGAAAAGTACACATTACTATAAAAACAAGTATAGATGTAATTAAAAGTTTTATCACATCTTAGCCGATACTTTACAACACTGGAATTAATGGCTTGATTTTCCCACTAAAAATCTATGGATGTCTTTAACTGAAATCAGTGAGGAAAAAAAATGAGTAACTTTGCAAATCAGTCTTGTACCTTGATTGCACAAATGGCTCAGTTACCATCTGAGTTTACAGACAGTAGTCCATTGATATGGCACCAGTTGAAATACCTCTACTTCTGCAATTGTTTTGGTAGTATCAGTTTTGCTTTGAATCAGAAATTCAATCCATTTTATCAACCAGTGACTTGAAGACATAATTTTCAAGACCTGTTTAAAAAACTGGAGGTTTACCTGTATTTTACGAATGGACAAATCTGATGATCATTAATAGTGAAGTTAATATATTAAATGGGATTTCTACCATGCACAGCAATTTTGAACTAATCTACTTTAAAAGACATTAGCCAGACATTAAATTGTTAAAAATGGAATAAGCCTAGTTTTGGTTTAGGAAATACCAAAAGATGGAAGAAGAGAGTCTCTCAATTCTGTGGCAGAACTCAATTGCACATCAAATGATACAATCGACATGTTCTGTAGAGAGAGTGTTGTGGGAGAAAATTAAAACTGTTGATGACCTCCATTTTTATTTCCAGAAATCTCAACGCAAAGAAGTTTGGTACAACCTCTACCATAGATGTGCTCTTTCCTCTACTAGAGCATCAATTTCCCCTACCACAGCACCATTTTATTTTAAAGGACCTTCCAATGAAAAATGGAGGTATCAAGCTCCATGAGCTTTGTTTTCTTTATTCTCAGAAAATGTTTTGGTTTGATTTTACTTGAAAAACAAATCCCTTCTCAGTTCAACAGTGAAAAAATTCACTATGTTTTCATTAAACAGGTACAATTTCTCCTGTTATTCACACTGCTGATTTCTGACATTTCAATTACAAACTGTCTCAGGAGTGTTACATTATACCAAAAGAAAAAAGGAAGTTGAATTCACAGAAGTATTGTGAGTAGACAGCTTTTAAAGGTACTCCTGAGTCCTCGGAGTTTAAATATCTAATACTCTCCAGGTACAGTTTTTGAACACCATCTTCTTTAACCATCGAATCACAGAATAGTTTGGGTTGGAAGGGATATTTAAAGCTCCAACCCCCCTGCAGTAAGCAGGGACATCTTCAACTCGATCAGGTAACTCAGAGTCCCGTCCAGCCTGACCCTGAATGTTTCCAGGGATGGAGCATCCACCATCTCTCTGGGCAGCCTGCTCTAGTGTTTTGTCACCCTCACTGTACAAAAAATGCATGCAAATTGAAATATACATGAAATAAAGTGCATACCGTAGACCTCACTGTTATAAAGTTAGAAATAAATGTGTATGAAGCTGCTTCACTGCTGCAGACGGATACAAGGTAGGGCACTGCTCTCTCTACGGCTCTATCTCCAGTGTCACCTGGGTGCCCTTCAGACTCCAACCACTTGCTTTTCCAAGAAAACTGCACCTTTGATTTCACACAGTTTGAGGTGGGTTATCGGTTTTTATTACTCTCCATGAAGACCTAGCAATGGGTGTGAAGGTTGTCTTTCTTTCCATCACTAACACATGCAGTCAGACTAAGTGATCTGAGGTCACTACACAGACACAGTAGGCCATGGGCAGCTCTTACTTCTGCAAAAACGTGTTGTGTCCAAACAAGTCTTAGTTAGGATTCAGTACAGATTCTGTCTATAGTGGCTACACACCTAGAGCAACAAGTGTGGTAAGCAACTTACCAGCTATACTGTACTGCAATAAATGGAAAGAAACATTTTCCTACCTCCTCATGCCTGTATTTGAAGCACTCTCTTGCCTAACAATTTAAGCAAGTCTATGATACAGAGATTATCAGAAAAACTTCCATTACCAGTATTACATTAGCTTAATCAATAGCAAGTTCATATCCAAACACATAAGCAAGCACCTTGGCCACTAATAACGTATCAGTATTCACTGAAAGCATAATAAAAGATATTCCGCCAACCACCCTGTTTCATTACTAAACAGACACGTTAAGGAAATCACTCTCTAATCCACCACAGTAGTGGAAAAGAGAACAAGTAAAATCTACTGACTTGAGAAATAGTTTCATCAGATGCACCCCAATAACACTGGCAGAATTGGGACTAAAATATTTTACTTTGTAATGCTAAGTTTCCCAAAAGTGGAAAACATGCACGTTCTATGCAACGGATGACCAATTTCAGGATGGACTCTTATTTCTAACGTTACTTGTGTGAAATGGAGACGTCAGGTTACCGCAGGATCTCAGCTGTACTACCAAGTGCACGAATCCACACAGGAAAAGCCTTCTCCACAAACCGAAGTAATTAAAAAGGTCGTGCCTCCCTCTCCCATTATATACAGACATAAAAATTCAGAGATAACCCCTACAACAGCTGATGATACCGCTGAACTTCATCTTGTCAGCAACGACGACGATCCAAATTTTATTACGCCCACAGTAAGGTGCAACACTGCACAGCCCTGCTAGCGGGAACGCTCACAACAACGCCCCAGCCCTCGCAAGAGCCCTCTAGCCTTGGCCCACAGCACAAGCGACCAGAGGGAAAGCCCTTCGCTTCCGACGCTCATCAGCGCACTGGCAGGCCCCCAGCCCCGCTCTGCCCTGAGGGGCCGGGGCCTGTCCCACAGGCCGCAGGCAGGCAGGTGAAGGGCCGGCGGTACCTGCCCGCCGCCCAGGGGAGGGCCGAGGCCTGCGCCGGGCGAGGTGTGAGGGCCGCTGCGCCCAGCCCCGGAAGGGCCGAGCCCCTGCCT
>VWZZ01000183.1:0-20682 GCA_013399095.1 Psophia crepitans
AGCTGTCTTCCACACACTCCAGGTTAGGTGACATCTGCCAGGAAAATCCAGAATAGCCGTATAAACCATTCTCCTTCCATCCCCTCCCTTCTTCCTGAATACCAACGAGAAAAGGTATCTTTAAGAGACTACCCCTTTTTCCCTTTCTTACCCTTCCTGGGTCCTGCACAGAGCATGCCTCAGCTAAAACCAAGGGTCTGGCCATCACCGGGGAAGCAAACTGCTAGAGACCACCAGGTGGACACAGCTCTGCTGTCCACTAATTCTCTTACCCCATCAGCCCTTTGTCTTCTCCCCAGCTGCCCGGCTTCCCATGGCATGTCCTTCTTTGGGTTCTTAATTCAGCTTTGCTGGTGCTAATGAGAAGAAGCCTTAGACTAGCTCAGTTGGTGTTATAGAGCCACAGGCAGCAGCACTGATGGTGAGAGTCCTTGTGTGTGAGACACAAAAACTGTGGAGCACATTTCTGCTTTCCTTCCACAAGTGAACATTGGGCAGATGGTGGAGCCCATCATTTTCAGTCTCTGTAGAGGTACAATGAAAATTTCCTTTCCATCTCTTTGGGAAGCCTTATACTCAAATGCATTTTTTTCAGGAAAGAAACCTCTTTCAGGGGTTGAGGGACAACTGCTTGCAACCCCCGAGTGAAGGCATTTCTCTTAAGAGAAGTTTTCTTTTTGGGGAAATCCCATTGAAGCCCAGTGGAACCAGCTAGACCTTCACATAAGGACTCCCCCCATGTGGTGAGAGATGCTCACAATAACAGCTGCCCAACACCAAAGTTGAGTTTTCAAGGTAGAAACTGCAGGAAGATGTAAAGTGTTCAGCCTGTTTTCAGACAGTAACCAGTCACCGGGAATAACCTTGCAGGTTCCAGAAAGCTCCTCCTCGTGTGGTAGGTTACCCTGAGGCTAGTCTCAGCTAGCCAGCCATCTGAACTACAGGCTCCTCAGGTAAAGTATTCAATACACTGTAGCTACAGCTGCAAGCAATTGCAAAGCGTACACAGCTTTTAAAAGCCCAACCAGAGCTGAAACAGCCTGGAAATCTGCAAGTGGAGGGTACCCACTGACTTAGGAGATCAGCCAAAAGGAAGGAAGACTGCCAGGAAGTACCTTAATTTCTGACAATAGCTGGTTCTGAAGCACTTAGTGTTTTTAACAGTTTCCAATTAACTCAGAGGTGGCTGACAGTGAAACCATAATGCAGGAATCTGAAGCACTTTGCATGGAAGTGAACAAGGTATGGTTGAAAACAAGCAGGTTCCAGAAGAAAGCAGAGAGACTGAGGAACTCAAAACTGTCCTTAGGCTGAAGAGCTCAGGGTTGGTAGCATGACTGGCAACCTCCCCAGGCACTGCTGGCAGTATGTTTGGCCTCTGTGTCCAGAACAACCCTCCTGTGTCACACTGGAGGACTCTGAGCAGGCCGGGGTTTTGGTGGAGGAGGGCTGGCTTGGGAAGGACTCCTGCCCGAGGTATCTCCTAGCACGCATGTGGCAGACGCTGATACTGGCTTGGGGTCCAGTAGGCACCTGCCTTTGTGGAAATCTCATGTTAAGGGGACACCTCAGCCTTAATGGTGCCTTCTCCAAGCACGGCCATGGGCTGCTCTCCTAGGGCTGCCCCACACTGTGCCACAGATGATACACCTCCATGCAGAGATCTGGGTGAGGGAGCTGAAATGTTTCACTCCCCTCAGATCTGGTCACCGGCTAACACTGTAGCTGCTGTGGCTTAAATGACCAGGTGACTCAAAATAGGCGAAGCCTCATTTTAGAATCTGCAAGCAACTTTCAGCATTTTCCTGTTCAGTAAGCCAATCTAATCCAGCCTGAGGCCACCCAAAGATACCCCAGCATTAGAGAGGATCCCATACGACACACAAGGAATAAGCAGGGGAAAATACACAAAATCAAAGGCAGAATTCTCTATAACCAGAGTGTGAATTTGCAGACGCTATAGTGAGGAGCAACAGCCAGATCTCTGCCCAGTATTCAGAAAGAGAAGAAATAAGATAAAGCTATAAACCAAAACAAGTGAAAGGGGCTTGTCTGGTGGCAAAGCAAAACCCTTCTGGATCAAACCAGGCACAGATTTACTTGTTGTAGTGGAGGCACCTACCTTTTGCTGGTGAGAGAAAGCATTAGAAGACAACGCTGACACAAAAATAGAGATTGAGCAAATCTATTTTATCTAGACACCATATCCCCAACGTAGGAAGAGCTGACAATAGGTCTAATTTTAGTAGATATGAATTTTTAGCAGCAAAAAGAAAGATTAACCAAGAAAACTCTCATTATCAGTCATCCAAGTGATTGGTAGAAAACAAATGTCAGCAACGCAGAATACCCAGTCGGACTCGTGTCTGCATTTAATACTGCTGCGGAACGATGCCAATGAAGGCAGCTTGTCACCTGTTCTGTTCAGTGAAAAGCAGAAAGCCAAACTGCCTACACCGATGTCAGAGTTGCTGGGGGCATATAGATAAATAGAGACAGGCAGAACGAAACCAATTAATGTGAGAGTCAGCACTCTGGCCACGCCAAATGAGGCAGTGTTTCTCGGTAGTTGGAAACAAATAGATATGAACAGCAATAATATTACCAGGAGATTAGAGAAGGTTCCTCCTTTCTATCAAACATAAAGAACATCTGTATCCCCCCCCCAGGTTGTTTTTCACCTAAAATATCTTGGACAGGTTAAACCATAACTAATTTAGATAGCTGAGCCCTACAACATGATGATAGACTCAAATTCCGTAGATATGAATTTGAGCAGTGAAGTATAAGTTCAGATGCTCATATCCAGAACTAATCCACTTATCTCTACCTGACCATAGTGATGGTGATACTCAGGAGGACTCAATAAATTATAGGCACTTCAGGGAGTATTTGAGCACTGCTATTTATGTGTATTTGAAGTGGAGTTTTATGATATACTCAGGCTGATGAACTGGGTTTTTTTCTGACTGTACCTTTAAAAAGTCCTCCCTTTGAACAAACGGAACCTGTTTTACTGTATTACGCACATATTCACGTTGCACTGACACAATCGGTTATAATCCAGGCACTGAAAGAAACCAGTCTGTCGGGCTCCTTACCCCGAACCACAGCTGAATCGCACACCGACCTTGTAAGCTGCATGCTAGTCCGGCAGGGAGAGCGATGCCACCCTTGAGCCTGCTCCCCACCTCAGCATACTCCTTTTAGGCTGCAGGGGGGCCCACTGCACCCCCCTACTTGCAGCAGCCCCGAGCCTGAAGCTGTGCCTGCCCCTGCCAACGCAGCTGGCGTTTCTGCAGCTGCAGTCTGGTTCTGGGTGGGGAGGACAAGGAAGAGATAGCAAGAAATAATCTCAGTGATTATGTGAGACGGAGAATACATTCCCTTAAATAACCTCCTCTGCCTGCTGAAGTTATCAGAGCATGCCTTTCTAATGCTGGCTAATGCCAGGTTAAGTTCAGTAGTTTGCAGCTGCATATTTTGTTCGGGATTTGTCCTTAATTGAACAGCAAGCTCTGGGACTGCAGCTACATGTAATATCTGCTAGGAAAACACATCCATCTCAAAAGACATTTTTCAGAGAGGCACATACAATCTTGTTAAAAGCAGGAATCCTAATGGCCATTTGCTCCACCATACACCAGCAGCAGGTACAGCAGGAAGGGGAACAGCTGCTTAGTTGCTTCTGTGAACTATTTTGTCTAGATGTTTGCATGTTTGGGAGAGTGGTCTGGCCCTTTTGCAGCTCTCAGATGAATCACTCTGCTAATGGACTAGCAAGTGCATGGATAACATTATCAGCGATGCAGACCATGGTTCCTATATTGCCTTAATACGCCTCCAAACCAATCTGGTAAATTACTTCCATTATAGGATTTAGATAGTATCCCATTACAGATCAAGCTTTTGGTTAAATGTCATTTCTTGGAAAGACGTATTTGGTGTCAAGGTCTGCTTGGCAGTTTCAGAAGAGATTGAACAGAATCCCAGACTTACTTATTCCTCGAAGTGTTCCCTCTAACTCGCAATAAAAGGGTGGGACCACAAAGGCCAGGGGACTGGTGCGAAGAATGTCTTTCATCGACAGAGGGCGGCTAGCTAGACAGTTTTTCACTAAGACCTGTCCCTGGAGTACTGTAAACATGCAAGTCTCCTGATTACATACTGAAAATTGTTTCTAGGCTGAGCTGGGCAATTCTAAAATTAAAGGAACTATCTACCATTACATTATTGTGCTAGAAAAATAATTCTGTATATAGGCTGCTGTTAAAGAAACTGGCTTTTCAGTACCTTTCCAGTGGTTTACTCTTGATGATTCAGTGAAACTACAGAGTCTATCTTAGCTGTCAAAGTAGTCAGTCTATGCTGCATTTATTAGTTCATAGTCCCTTTCCTTGCTCTGAATGCAGAACTAAATAAAATAATTTTCCACTTGCATTTAAAAAAAAAATAATCCTGCAGCAAAATCAAGCCATGAAAATGCTTCCATTTGTATTAGAAAGCATAAGCGATGTTCTTCTTTTTTAAACAAAATGAAGACATTTGTGTCCAGCCTATTCTTTTTCCCAGAGTTTCTATTAAACATTTTTAATTTATACTTAATAAAAGGAGGCATTTCATTTTCGCAAAGTCCTGGCATATTAAATCTAA
This sequence comes from Psophia crepitans, assembly GCA_013399095.1. Taxonomy (NCBI): domain Eukaryota; kingdom Metazoa; phylum Chordata; class Aves; order Gruiformes; family Psophiidae; genus Psophia; species Psophia crepitans. The sequence continues at coordinate 4,654 of VWZZ01000183.1, forward strand.
ACTGATGTGGCATATTAGAGGGCCTTGCCAATATTAACTATCTTTACATGATAATTTATTCCATATTTAGGGTTCAGTGTTTGCAGTGTTTAATACAGCTAAAGCATATGGTGCTGTTTTATTCAAACAATAAACTATGTGATCATTAAAAATATATGGAAATGTAAACATCATGTCAGAGTTCAGTGTTTCAGAAAGGAGCTGTTAATCCTTGCAAACAGTTTCACTATAATAAGAAGCCCAAACAATTAATGGTTTTGTTTCCTTATGTATTTACTTGGTATTACATATCCATTGAGAGTAATTAATTTGGTTACACTTAAAAGGTATATATATTTACATTTCTACATTCTTATAAAGGAATGTGTCATTTTTATTTTGATTTGATAAGAAATAAAGATTGGCAAAATCTGTTTAACTACTAAGCTGGGAGCTCAGATCAATCTCCATTTCACTTGAGGATTGAAAGCAAAAAGCTTCTGCCTTTACAGCAGCTTTGTCAGCCTTGGCAATTTGCATTATGTTACCCATGATAGTATGCACAAGGATCCATTGCCACAAATGCAATTTAAGGAAACACTTTCGGTTCTTTTTACTCCTTTCTCAGTATTTTCAGGCAGCTGGAGTGGCTTTTTTTCCCTTGTAGAGAGATTACTTATTACCTGCATTTAACCGAATAAAAAAACCCCACAACTTGAAAGTAATAAATAAGTTGAGTTCCTAAAGAGAAACTTTTCTGGGTTTTTCATGCAAAGAGGGAAAGTTTGACGTGACACGGTAGGCGTGCTGCTTTGGGGACTGAGAGCCTCGGTCGAGCAGAGGAGCAGGGAAAGCAGAAGCAGGTGCTCTGGGAGCGCTCTTCAGCCCCCTGCATGTTCCTAGCAACCTGGCACTGCCTGGACCACTTCTAAGCATAAGCTGGCCACTGAGGCTCCGTGCATTTAATGATGGCATTAGCATAATATTATAATTTTTCAGCTATGGGTCTTGCAAGAAGATGTAGACGTTTGGGGCTGATTGCTGTACTGATTAGTATGCAGGGTTGGACATTTTTTACTGTTAGGCAAAAATGTCTCCATCTTTATTGAGATGAAGATTTCATCCGCATAGCCTGAAGATTCAGTACAAGCCAAATACAAGAGTTGACCGATGCTGAGTATGGCTGTCTTGCCACTCATCAAACACTGCTGCTGGTGCAACACCCTTTAACTATTTCGTCAGGCCGCCTAAGCCAGGTATCTTCTCCTAAATCTGGTTTCCATTTCCTTACTCTCTGCTTGGAGATGGGTTCCTGCAACTCAGCCTGACCGCTGGCAGCAAAGGCAAAATGCTCCAAATACCTCTGCTGTTCAGACAGCGAGCAATTGCAGAAAATAGACAAGCCTTATCTATTGCCTTTGGGCAGAAGGACACTGATAACAGTACACTCAGGATTTTGCTCCAAGGCACAAAGAAAACAACGTATTAACTTGCAACTTAGCCAGTGCCTGCAAAGCTAGCTAGCATTTCACCATCACAGCTCTCCACTTGCAGACACAAGTCACGTTCCTTGAAAGAAGAGCCCGTATCACACGGGAGATGGTGAAATCTGGATGTCTTTCTAGGAAATCACACGAATTCTGCTTTCATCCAAAGAGGAAAAACTCAACATTGGGGTGACTGGGTGAAAGTCTAAAACTGAACACAAGTTAAAACAACTTAAAACTCAGTATTGGGTTACCTGCACGAAAAGGTGAAAGTCTGTTCAGCAAGTCTGGCTCAGTGATCTAACTAAATCTTCTAACTTTAAAGTCTCTGAGACTGGGGTTGTGATGCCCCATTTTGTTGTCAATTGTTTGTCCCCAACACTATGCAAATTCAGCATGAAAATTTCTTTCTTACAGCCATTTAATTTACACCATCCATTACCCCTGCCAGTGTGACTGACATTTACTGCATGATGTCTGGTAAGTAGCACTGGCGGCTGGGAGCCAGGAGACCTGGTGTCTATAGCTGACGTTACTATCTTTGGTAAGTCGCTTCATCTCTTCTATTGCGTTCACTTAATCACGGTCATCATCTTCAATTGAGCTGTTTGAAGGGACTCTATTATTACAGCTGTTACACCCATTACCACCAGGCTTGAATTATTTTCAGGGAACACAACAATACAAGACTGCAAATTATTAGGTAGCATGTCTAACCTAAAGTATTTGGGAGATACAGTCACAGAGTTGAACGTCACACCATCCAGGTCTTTTTTTTCCACCCAGTCAGCAGTGTAGATAAGCAAAACGTTTGCTGCCAATACTAAAAAGAATGTGCCTCACCCATCGTGCTGCAGAAACGGAGGGGAACATTTTGCCCCTTCTTCAATCAGTGTAATTTTTTTCATGGATTTGATCCAAAACCTGGTGCTGCTGGCCGAGAGCCTTTCCTTATCTTTGTTCCCTAAGCAGCAAAGTGTTCTCCTAGTTGTCCTGGCGATCTTCTAGCTCACTTACACTCCTCTGTTGAAACTGTTGGAAAACAGGTAGCAAAGCTGACACAGAGGAAACAACAAATCCTGTAAATTACACAATTTTACACCAGGTAAATACCCTAGACTCCCCTTTCCCTCTTGATACCTCCATGTAGCATCCAGTGATACCTTTGGTGTTCCTGAGAAAAATCAGGATGTTGATTTAATGAGGACAAAGAAACCAATTCAGGAAACATGAGAAGCCTCCAACAGAATTCCTTTCAGCAGAATCAAAGTTTAACCAGAACTCTGTTAAAAGTTTGACATGGTTAAATAGATGTTTTATGTTCTTCAGCCACCAGTATTGAAAGTCCTAAAAAGAACTACAGGACATCTTGCGAGAATGCCTGTATCAGAAGCATCAGATAATTTTCTAGGTCTCTTTTCACAGATCAAGTTTTAGACACATTTTGGATAGTAGCATCCTAACGTTTGAAACTGAAACCAAACTTTGGGAATTTGCACCTCTCGGTGTCACTGCATTTATTTCAGGTAGGCTACAGGAAAAGAAAATATTGCAGGTCCTCTAAATCCTCATGCTAATTCATTTCCATCCCTCGTGTAACAAAATGTTCAGGTGCACAGACTTCCTCAAATTATCTCAAAATCAAAAGGACCATTTATTATTTCCTGAGCTCTAACCATGTCCTTGACGCTTGGCAATTCATGAAGACCTCCCTATTTAGAGGAATCTCTTTGAGCAATAGGCAGGAGCTGAGACCTGCCAGAAAGTCACGGGATGGAGGAGGTCAGAGAGTCCCTCTCCTCTGCTCTTCCTCCACCACCCTTCATCCAGGTATTGAAACTATTACTGAGAAAGTTGTCTCTAAAGTCTCTGCCTCACTGGTGCTAAGTTCCCTGCCCAAAGCCGTGACTGTGGGCAGACACTGTGCTACCCCTCTTCCCTGGCACCCTGAGGCTGTCATCTCCCCTTGGCTTTTAGCGGTACAGAAGCGATACACTCCACAGCCTCTAATTTGACTGTCAATTCTCAAAGCGCCATCAGTTTTTGTAGGATTTGGTGTTGCAGAAGGTGGGTATATATCACTGGAAAAGGAACCTCATTTCACAGCTATTTTCCTGCATCCTTAATGCTAAATTTTAAGGTGATTTTTGCCCTGTTGTAATTCTGTAGCAAGCATTACTTAATTATTTGGCCAATTATAATATCAGGGAATGTAACAACCATTACGTGAATGGGTGTTGAATCAGCACATTTTCCACTCCATGGTAAGCAACAGGAAAGAGAGAGGAAAATGCATTAACTGAGCAAAATCTAATAAACATAATGCTACCTACAGATATGTGCTATTTAATCCCATGAAAGGATTTTATGCTTCTGTTCACATGGCAGTATCAGATATCACCCTTCTGAAGGAAGCAATGACTCCAATGTGCAAGTCCAACATCAGGAAAGTAATGTTTTTATTTTAATATCTGCATGCAAACAAATTACTGTCTGTCTCGGTAATTCTTAAATGCGGGGGGAAATAATACTCAGGCATTTACACATTTTAGGCTAGATCCAAGTGGAAAATGGTGCCACTGACTTCAGTCTGGGCTTTCTAGACAAGTCTCTGAGCTTCTCTAAGACACAGCACATCTGCTGTTTGTCTGTACAGACCTTCTCCAGCTGGGACTAGAGCTGGAATGGGGTGTTACCGCCTACTGCCATACAGAGATGTCTCTTCATGAGTTCAGTTAAAACGTATCTGCTACCCTTATTCTGCTGTGGTGGGCAAGTCCAAGGGTTGACAAATTCCCCTCAAAATTCAGATATTTAAATCCAGTGAAACACGAGTAATGAATTGTTCAGAAGCTGTGCTATAAAACAAGAGGGGCTAAAAAAAGACATACCAGGTTTAATTCTCCTCTGTGTCCTCACTTGGGGAGGGGAGGCAGTAAAGGGGATGGCTAAACCTTTAGAAAATATGCTAATTTAAAAACAACTAGGGCTTCAGTTCAAGTGGCTAATGTCTGTACTGAATCTGAAGTCATACAGTGCTCCACAAATGTTAAATGTCCTTCCATTATTATCAGTTGTTACAGCTACATGTGATATTGATTATGTTAATAATCAGGATAACATTTTGAAGAGGAAGTGTTGGATTCCCTAACAGTGATTAGTACATTGATTGTGATTGGCTATACAATTACAGAGTTATTAAGGTAGTATTTGATTGTTTAACGTGGCATTTTATGAGTCAGCAACTATTTAGGACTTCACTGAGTCCAAGTTGGAACAATTCACACTTGTAAATACACAGCTTTTTCTAAATGTAAAATTCTCCATTAACATTCCTTCACTAAATAGGATCCTCGGTCTCATTAAGCGATAGGACAAGGGACAACGGGTGCAAATTGGAGCATAGGAGGTTCCGGGTTAACGTAAGGGAAAACTTTTTCACTGTGAGGCTGACAGAGCCCTGGAACAGGCTGCCCAGAGAGGTTGTGGAGTCTCCTTCTCTGGAGACATTCAAAACCCGACTGGACACTTTCCTGAGTGATGTGCTCTAGGTGGCCCTGCCTTGGCAGGGGGGTTAGACTAGATGATCTTTCGAGGTCCCTTCCAACCCTTGTGATTCTGTGATCCTCAACTAGAAGGGCTCTGCATGCCTGTTATTGGAAATGAAGTCCACAGCATACATCCCAGTCTAAATCTCTCTGGAAACAATAGCTACATTTGTGGTGACCTCCTCCAACATACTTATGGTGACCTCCTCCGAATACATATTTAAACTGAATTTATTATTATTATTCTTTCAACACAGGAATAGATAACCTAAGACCCATATATTATGTAGTCCTTCTCCAGAGACTACCAAGGTAAACAGGAAGGGTCTTTTTACTAAAGACTTAATGCAAATCCTAAATTGGTCACTCTGAAAAGTTAAATTTACATCATTTTAGGTTAGTTTCTTATTTTAACTTCATTTACAATTTTACATCATTTTAGGTTAGTTTCTTATTTTAACTTCAGAGACTCAAAAAAAGAAGCAACTAGAGTGTTAATGGGAGATTTTTACTGCAGTTGGAAGTATCTACCTGTACAAGGTAATGTTAGATGTATCAGGCTATGAAGTCTGATTTTGTGAACTGCACCTGGATTGCACATTTGTTTTTCTCATGAAAAATGGCTGATGCAAGGAAGATTTCAAGATATATCAAAATCAGGAATTTATTTACATTTCGCACTGATAAACCAGTGGACCTTTAGCTTTTAGTGTTTCTAAAAGGCAAGAAAAATAAAGTTCAGCTATCACACTGCAAACACTACCTATTTCACATACCTGCAGATAGCTCTGTGGGGGCAGGGAAAACCAGATTTTTATCTTTTTCATACATAGACACATTAAGCATCCCTAGGAGTATAAGGGAAACTTGATAAAACAATCATATCTAGCTATATTTTCAAAAGAATAAGTGCACGGTACTGCAATCCATGGCATCTCCTTATAAAATAAAAATGGCTATGCTGAAAATGTCTCACATTTTCTCAGAATGTACCATTATCCTTCTCTTGCAGTTGCTCCTTCTTGGCCACATTTAGCATACTGACAACTGCTTTCATAGCCCAGATTCACACTGCAGAGTTTTAACAACTGGTGTATGAGTCCTGACAGACAAATTTCAGGAAACTGGCAAGCTTGTTTCTCTTTTAAGCCTGATTACATCTCCTTCCTTGAATAGCACAAGGTCTCAGAAAATACATGGTCATTGATATAACCTGCGTAGATGCCATACTGTGTCCCAGGAGCCCTCAAGAAACAGTCACATGCAGCATTTGTATCCATGATGGTGACAAAAACAATCAGGATTTTTAGCTCTGCAAATCCAGTGACTTAGACTGCAGACACCTACACCTATCTCCCCAGGCTTTGGGGGAAAAAAAAAAAAAGCTTCGCTTCTTTGGTGGCCCATTCCTATGACCTGACAGGCAACAGCCCACAGAAGACAAGAGCACCACCTCAGCTCAATGCTCTTGCATGAAAACAAGATCAGCTCAGCCTGTGGGGACAGGAGACCATTTCAGCTCCCCTCCGATGTCAACCAGAGGAGCAAGGACTGCAGTTCTGACGTTGCAAGGAAGACAGACACCAGAAGCTATGAAGGGCAGAAGGGTGTCCAGCACCCAGTCAAAGGAGCCCACCCTGGCAAAGCAGAATCACAATTCACATGATCTCTGGAGATCACCAAAGCCTGCCTTAATCTGGGAGCAGTCCCTTCTTTTTGGATGCATCTCCCCCTTCACACTCAGTAGCATTATGAATATGTGAATGCAGTGGAAGAGTCTCTGTGCAGTAGGAAGGGGTGTGTGTATGGCCCGGAGGGGGTGTGGGTGTGTGTGGGTGTATGTGTGTGGGGGGTGTGTGTGTGTCACTTCCATGGGTCTCTCACCTTGTGAAACACACCAGGCTGAAACCTGCCACCAAACGAGGACAGGGGATGACACTTAGATAAAATAATACACTTTTGACATCTTGTCCCTATTCAGAGCACATAAAGCTCTCCTCTCTTGCATCCTGTTTAAACATGGCAGTCCTTTGTAGAATTGAAAAATAAAGGAAAGAGCATGGAGAGTAGCTAGTTTATGTAAAAAACCTGCCCTAGCTTTGCAGCAAGAAACCAAGTGAGCCATCTGGTTGAGTTTCAACTGTTACAGAACAGAAATATACCAAGAATACATTTCATAAATTAGTAAAGCAGTTGTCCAGGTCCTTAAGCATAACAAAATAAGCGACATAAGGACAAAAAAGTGTGTTCCCTTAAAAACTCGCTAGTGACTTTAGCCTGCGCTCTTCTTTGGGGGTTCTCTTTTTGTTTGGTTGTTTTTTTAAAAATCCCCTGTTCTCATGCACTGAAAAACATGGAACTAAGTTCAAGACCAGCCTCCCCACTCCAAACAGACCAAGCTGTTGTAGAAGATGGCAAAGGGAGCACTAGTTAAAGTTCTTTCAGGAGGAATTACTTTAGTCTGTTACGCATTGCTAGCAAGCACCAAGAGTCGCCTCTCCTTGCGCAGCATTTCTTGACCACTCTCACACCACTGCTTTTTAAGCTGGTCTCAACAGCATTTCCCAGGAGATACTCATCAGTTCTTCGCTGCTCCATTGCACGCTGGTAGAAAACATAACCATGGCTACATGTAAACAAATCGGCTCCACGGGCAGCTTGCACTTCTTTAGTGGTGCAAGAACAGGTAACTGGCAACTCTCACATTAACAGATTCTCTATTTTGCTCTGAATGAACTATGTTTATTTATTTTTTAGATATTTTGCACACACTGAAATGTGTGATAAAGTTCAGCATAAATGTGTGAGAACCAGTAGATACTTTGTATCACCTTTTTCCTTCCTTTTGACATGATAAACAACATTCTAAATATTTGAGTTATTCACACAAGAAAGGTACCAAAAATAAGCAAAAATTAAACACATGTTAAGACACAGTGGTAAGGTGATATTTTCCTCAGCGGCTTGGAGCTTGTTGTTTAAAACCAATAGATGACTCTTTGTTTCCTTCTTCCAGTCACCACGTCAACTTTGCTATGCCAAATGCTCTGCGATACATGGGAAGAAGCAACAGCGTGCAAACCTCTTGGGTTGGAGAGATGCAGACCAGTCAGTCTCCTAACAGCACAGCAAAATGTTCCCTGGCTTCAGGGAGGAGTAAGAAAACCCGGCCCCTCCAAGAGGAGCCCTAGGCTCACAACAGGGTAACTGGCTCCAGTGTCCGCTTTGGACAGCATGCACAGACATGAACCACTCCAACCCAGACCTTCCACACCTGGGACTGCCTGCAGCGAGCCTTGATCCCTCTCTCATCTCCCTACAATCACGTAGCGGTCACTGCTGGCATTGCTCTGAAACAACCACCAGGCTGTAACAGTCCTCTCGATACAGCAGGCACCTTGCAGTGGGAAAAAGAAAGGAAGATGAGAAATAAATTACGCCTGAAGACTGCAGGAGTATCGCGGGCTAGTGGTCTGTGCTGGAGGGCTGGGGAACACTTCCCACTGCCCACCCTCCTGGGTGCTGCTACGTCTTCCAGGCTCCATCACCCTACCATCTGCGAGGTGCTCCCGTGCCCCATCTGCTTTTTCTTCCTGAAAAATCCTCTCAGCTCTGTCGCAGCAGTATCAGTCATTTGAACTACACCAGACCCAGGTGAATTGTGCAGCCTAGCTATAAACAGACATCAGATATGAGCAGGACCCATGATCATACCCAGGAGAGGTGGCTGCTGGGCACTGGGGATTTTAAGTAGTGACAAAAACGTGGAAAGCCATCCCCACACACCCATGATTTCCTAAGCTCTCCTCTTTGCTTTTTTGTAAACCATAAAAAAACAGATCCTGCAGGATAGATACCATGCCAGAGGGCAGAATGGCTGTGCCACATGACCTCAAGTGTACCAACCAGCCAGGAGACTGCACAAAGTATGAGCTCAAGTAGCAAAATTTGGGTTTTTTTCTGAGCACATGTCAAAGCCAGCTGTTGCATGCTGATAAAATTCGTAGCAGCGAGCTTTCTCGTGTAAACATAGCCTCACTCTCATTAAAGTAACTGGTCCTACAGCCCTCCTCAGCTGCAGCGGTAAAGCCGTCACTGTGAAGTGGGAAAACGCGACAAAAGTCAGAGAAAATGTGTGATGATTTACTAATAAAATGATAGAAGATTGAGATAACTCATAAGCATGGTAACCGATAAAAAATTAAAAAATAGGCACAGTAACCAATTTATTCCATATTACTCAAACGCTGCTAATGTTTGGGATTCTATCTCGCAAAAATGTACACAACTCATATGAAGAATTTCCTTCCCAGACCACTTTTTACTAATCAGACTTTTTCAAAAGCATTTTCTGCTGGGATAAGCTCTGCTTCCATCAAAAGCATGCAGCACTCCAGTTTAATTTTGATGGGAGCAAAGCCTGGCAAAAATCCCACTCACAAAGTTTTGTTTACTAAATGCAGGGTGCTAATGTTGATAATTCCACAGTCATAAGAAATCATGTGGCATCTCCCTGGAAAAGTGAACTCAGGACTTTCTAGCAATACAGACCCTCAAATAAGAGCCTGTTCTAGCTCAGCACAAATTATCTCTTCATATGAGTGACTTAACAAATCCTAGTTACAAATGCTTAGGTAAGGGTATCACTATCACACCGATGCTGTGGGAAACCAAAAATAAAGAAAGCAGAAAAATCAAACACCAGCAAAAAAAAAAGAACAATAAAGCCTGAACATGCTTTGCATTCTTTTCTGAATGCATTGGCTGTTCCCGCAGCAGCTGGCTCAGCAGCTTGAGTGCAAGTCTCCTTTGCAAAATCTCAGTGAGACAGGACTATCAGAACTAAGGAGGAGAGATAAAGCATAAAAATGGAATTTGACAAATAAACAAATAAAAACACAAGAACTAAACTTAGCTCAGCCTAGCAGACCCTACTAACGAGCTGTGTCTTATCTCTATAGTCTTAATAAAAGCACAAAAAGACAACTTATTCTTTTTCAGTACACACTGAAATCAGTCAAAATAAACTGTGGTTTGGTTGGAGATAGAGCTATTGTGGACCATAATTACATACAAAGAAAATGGATATATCTAACTTGAAAGCTCTCTACACTGAGCTAAAATGCAATAGTGAAGATAATTACTTTGATCCTTAAGTCTTTTCCACAAAGACAAAAATCTTGTCAAGCTGAAAGTTGATTCTGCTATTTTTAATATCTTTTAAGATAACTAATTTAGAGAACTAATTTTCCCATATTTTAAAAAATAATACATAAGAGGACACCTAAAATAAAGGGGAAAGGGTTTGGGTTTTTTTTTTTTTCCTTTCTTGTTTCTCCTCTCTTCTTCACTACTGCTACTACAAGTAACATTTGAGATAGCTTGAACTGGAAGGTAGTAAAGAAGGAGGGAAATCCAAAAATCATTTGTGTAGTCCCCCTCCCAGTTATGTCTACTATTGACAAGATCTTGTAAAATTAATTGCCAGAGTGTTTTTTTGTCATGGGCATTTTAACACGATCGAAATTTAATAAAATAAAAAAAAAATAGTCCTTTTCGTTGCTTCCTATACTGAAATCGTTTAGTTACTTTTTCTGTTGCATATAGGAAGCTCTGTTGCTGCATCAAGGAAAAGAATTTTTTCTTTAATCTAATGATCAAAAGGGGCTGAATATTGAATGGAGCATGTGGGACCAGCCAAGGTCAGGGAATCAAGGCATGTTTAGAGAGGCATCTGGTAGCAACAGTGTTTACTGGTTCTTCATTCACACCAAGTTATGTAATACTCAATCAGAGGCATTTCTCAATACCCATAACTGACACACTACAGACCAAGTTCTTGGAAGTCTGTTCCTCGCTGACAAAATGTATCCAGGAACCTTCTGATGATCTCTTGACGCGCCTTATTTCCACCTTGGAGAATTAAAACCTGACTTCGTACACAAACCTGCAAAGGTTGTTGACCTTTCCAAGCAGAAGCTATTGGAAAGCAAAGACAAAAGAGTGTGTAACTAGATCTAACTATTTTAGTAAGGTACCCCAGGGAAGCAAGACCCGTGTGGTTACAAGAAGGGGTAAGTATATGTATGCCTGTTCATTCATTTGCCTATATGCATCTATCCCTTCTCCTCCTTCCCTCTCCGTACTCCACGTAATCTTTGAAACTGAATTTCATACACGTCACAGACTGGAAGATCTCTCAGACATACTCATACCCTACAGCGTAGTGAAAAAAGGAGATGGATAATGATGGAAGATCTGACTTTGAGAAGTCATGAAGACCAGGGGACATCCCAGAAGACTGGAAGATCACTAATGTCACTCCCATCTACAAAAAAGGCTTAAAACAGGATCCAGGAAATTATAGGCCCATCAGTCTTAATTCAATCCCTGGAAAAAGTTACAGAATGAATCCTCCTGGGGGCTATCACAAGCCAAGTGAAGTAAACAATTGGGAAAAGCCAGTATGGATTCACCAAGGGCTAATCATGCTTGACAAACCTGACTGCCTTATATGGCAAAGTAACCTGCTCAGTTGATGTGGGGTGAACAGTGGACATTGTCTACCTGGATTTCTCCAAGGCTTTTACTACAGTTCCCCACAGCCTCCTTCCAGAGAAACAGATGCATTGTGGTCAGACAAGTAGTTCATGTGGTGGGTGGGGAACTGGCTGACAGGCCGCACCCAGAGGGTGGTGGTAAATAGCTCTTTTTTGAACTGGCAGCCTGTCACAAGCAGGGCCAACACTGCTTAGTGTCTTCATAAGTGATCTGAGTGATGGCATCAAATGGACCCTGATGATGTTTGTGAATGATACCAAGCAGAGTGGGGAAGCAGACACTTTAGAAGGGAGAGACCTGGATAGGCTGGAAGAGTAGGCTAACAAGAACCTCATGAAATTCACCAAGGACAAGTGTAAGGTCTTGCACCTGGTAAAACATAATCCAGGAGCATGGCACAGACTGGGGTCCACCTGGCTGGAGAGCAGCTCCATGGAGAGGAACCTGGGGGTCCTGGTGGACAGCAAGCTCAGTATGAGCGAAGAGTGCGCTGCAGTGGCAAAGAAAGCCAACAGGATGCTGGGTTGCATCAAGAAGGGCATCACCAGCCAAGATAAAGAAGTCATTATCCCACTCTGTTCAGTGCTTGTCAGGCCACACCTGGAATACTGGGTTCAGTTTTGGTTCCCCACTATACAAGAAAGATGTGGACAGGCTGGAGATGGTCCGGAGAAGGGCCACCAGCATGAACAAAGGACTGGGAAGCCTGTCATGTGACGAAAGGCTGAGAGAACTAGGTTTGTTCAGCCTTGAGAAAAGGAGGCTTAGGGGAGATGTCATCATCATGTTCCAGTACTTGAAGGGTGGCTACAAAGAAGATGGAGACTCCCTTTTTACAAGGAGTCACATGGAAAAGACAAGGGGTAACAGGTGCAAGCTACTCCTGGGGAGATTCCGATTCGACTCTAGAGGAAAATGTTTCCCACTGAGAACAGCCAGCAATTGGAATAATCTCCCCAGGGAAGCGGTGGATTCTCCAACACTGGACACCTAAGATTCGGCTGGATGGGGTGCTGGGCCATCTGGTCTAGACCATACGTTTGTCTAGACCAACCTTTTGCCAAGAAAGGTTGGGCCAGATGATCCTTGAGGTCCCTGCCAACCTGCTATTCTATGATTACTAGAGGCTCTGCTGAGGAAAAGGTAGTAGCACAAGCTCAGCGAGTATAAATAGCAAGTAATCTACACAGGACATCATTCTTGAAGCTCAAATTTGAAGAAAAACAAGCCCCCGCTGTTCATGCAGATGCTTTTTTTCCGCCTCTAACTGCTTGGATTCCTTATGGATAACCTGCCTTTAATTTTGGTGAACGTACACCCACTGATGCATAAATTGATCTCAGTAGCACCAAGTACTTGAGTACTGTGAATAGCAAGACGTAGGCTGCAGGTTTAGACTGAACAGTTTAAATTAAGGTGCTAACCTGTTCAACAGCTGGCTAAAAACTGGAACAGTTTGGTCTATTGCTGTAGTGGACTTTGAAACAACAGCCTTGGCATGAGGTACAAATGGCAGCAGAACGTGGACCGACTTGTTAAATGTGGTTTTGAAATAGGAGCCCAGGCTTTGTTTGGATACGGTCTAACGTGCCTACCCCACCACTGCACAGGAACGTCGCTGGACCACATTCCCACAGAGGGACGGTAATAACCACACGCCTCTGACGTGCCTGGTTATGCTGCCCAGATGTATTCACGCTGCTTCTTCCCATGCAGAGTACGTGAAGCAGAAAAGGTGGCTCCTATGTTCGGTACCAATTCTCCCCCTTCCCTCTGTAGGCTGTACTCTGTAGCTAAACAAGCAGAGGAATTAAGTCAGCAACTAATGACTGTCAACCTGGGAGAAAAGGAGAATTGGAAAGCAATTCACGCTTGAGGACACAGGCATAAATTACTCCAGGTAAGCCACACACAGCGTGTCAGCAACTCAGCAGGATCTCCCTTCATGCATCTTCTACCCTGCCACAGCCTGTGGCAAAGGTTCATTTATCCCTTTGTCCCTGCAACTTTCTGAAGCACAAATGCCTTCAAGGGCTGTCCCTGGAATGATGCCACTTAAGCAACAGCTGTAGCTGTAGAAGAAATCTTACCACACCTATTTCTTTTTCTCCTTAAAGTTGAATCTATTATGGGCTTTCATAACTTACCTACCTACTTAGCGCTCACGTAATACAGGCTTTTTCTGTCGGGAATTAATGCATCAGCAGGGATGAAGAAATTAATTTCAGCTCTATATGTTTCTCTGTTTACATCTATTTCTTTACAGAGAATACAGTATTCCTATTTGAAAGCAACAAGAAAAAGGGTTTTCAGGGAATGAGCATTTCAAGTATAATGCTTCAACTTTATTACAGAAGCACCCGGCGGTTCTAACAACATACGTGCAATACGCGGGCTAACCTGTTTCAAACACCTCGTTAGTGAGTACAGCACGATCATGACAAATGAAGGCTTCTGGCCCATTTTATAGACAGATAAATAAAGACAAAGAGAACAGAACGCAGGTCTTTGAGTTCAGGTTTAGACTTCAACGCTACACATGCAGCAGCAAAACGTGTTTTTCTGAAATGACACTCAGCAATAAAAAATGGCTCTTAATTACAGGTGTGTTGTCCCAGACCACACATTTGTGACTGTTAAATATTAAGTTAAAAATAAACAATACACCTTCAGGGAAATCATATGCTGAACATTTTTTTCTGCTTAGGTAATACCTAGAGAGAAAGAAGCCTCAGAAATTTTGCTCTTTTATCATATTGAAGCTACAAGAAGCTCAGTGTTTAACACTGATTTTATTGTTTTAAACCACTGGTTTACATTTGTCATGTAAAGCAAATTATTCCATTTTATACTTCCGCAGGTGAGCTAAGAATCGGTCTCAGCTGATTTAAGCAGCTAATATACAGTTATATTGAAAGTTGGTCAAACTTGTTCCAGTTTTTCTTTCTTTTTTAAAGAAAAAGGCAAGAGGTTTGTGGGTTGGGGTTTTGTGTTGTTGATTGGGTTTTTTGTGTTTGCTTTTTGTTTTTTAAGAGCTTCAAAGGGTATTTTTTAACAGAGATTCTGTTTTCATTAAGTTTCAGGTGCTCTCCTGTTAGAAACCTGCATTTCTTTGCAAGCAATGCAAACAGCTCTCCAGCTCAGGGACTATATCCTAAGACAGCCCCTAGCATGATGGAGTCCTGATGTCAGCTGGGTAATACTTCTGTAGAAAGGGTAAAAACCAGCATAGCGAAATCTCATCCTCAGAGGGACTGGCATTTTAAATCTCTGTTGCCTTTTTCTTGTTATTCCATTAATTTCATCCAGACTATGTAACTGACTTCAGTCCTAAATGATGAAGGCGTTTTGGAAGATTGTCACTAAGCTTTCCCTAGCTGCTGGATTAACATTACACTCAGTGCTACAGGGAAAAAAAAAAAGTGCATCTGAGTGTCCTGTCACTTCTAATTCAAACTGACCTACTGCAATAGCATTAGTTCAAACGCAGTTTGCTTGGTGTGAGCGAACGCTTTACAATGAAATTTCTGTTCAAGATGATGTAAGTACAATGCAACATTTACCACTACAGAAACAAACAAATCACGATCTTTAAGCACCCAGGCTACTTCATGTTACAGCAGGGACTTGCAGAAGAACAGGAGGGTTTCATGCACTGGAAGTGGCACTGCAGAAATGGCATAAGTAGAGTGAAGAAAGTTTAATGGAAAATATGACAGCTCAGGATTAAAGGGCAGGCAAAGGTGAAACTACTTCAATGAGAGTTCCTGCTTTCTGCTCAGCAGATTTTGACTAGGCAAGCCTGAACTCTTTGCAAATACCTGTTGTTCCTTGTCCAGAAGTTTATATTAACTTCACTTCCCAATAATTTCCCTCAACCCCCCCACACCCCCAAAAATGCATGGCTTCTTTCTGTACTCCTGGAGTAGAAAATACATCTTCCCAGCAACTGTCTCTGGACTGCTGCTCTCTTCAGCTGCATCCAGGGTTATGCCAGTGCTTTTTTCCACAGAGAAAATTGCAATGGTGCCACAGTGCATGGTGCCTCTGCAGAAGATTTTATGTAACTAATTAGCAATCAAGATTAAAGGAACATAGGCTGACCAGGAAAAGAAGTTTGAGTAGCCCTCCCACTAAATGTAGTCTCTTAAAGTAGCCATTTCCCGCCCCCCCCCCCACCCCCAATTCTACATTTTGGGTAGTCATTCACAAATCCCCACTTCCACCCCTCTGCTGGCTAGTTCCTCTCCGTTGAGCGTCAATGCTTTTCTTCCCATGGCATTACAGAAATGGGCTTTCCTACATCCAGCTCTAGGCCTTTGTGTGTGACTCTCAAGCTTCCTCCCAATAAACTCTCTCTTCATTATGTGAAGTTAGATAGGAGTGCTGGATGTGTTTCATCCTCTACAGACTACTCTCATCCTTTCTGTGTGCTAGGGGAAAAAAAAAAAAAA
>VWZZ01000183.1:34209-78211 GCA_013399095.1 Psophia crepitans
ACCACCCCCGCTGGAGGTAACGGATGAACTGGAGAGAGCCGGAGCAACCAGTGAAGTTCCGGAGAGCCCGGGTCCCTTACTTCAGTCAGTGGCCAACACAACAACTAACATGAGGAATGTTTTTTCTAACCCAGACTTTTCCATCCATGCTTACAAAGGCTAATACATTTTACAAAACTCAGTAGCGTTTACTTTCAGAGCTTTATTAGGTTTCTTTTTGCTGAGCAGTTAAAGGACATTCTGAGAAGCCATGCAAATGTGTAAACTAGACCAGAAAACTGACAAGAGGAAAAAGAAAGCAAATTAAGTTTTACACAAACGTATGTATGAAGTTGTGGGTGTTGTACAAATGTAGCTTCCCTGTGCCACTGCTTCATACTTCACAGGAGAGGACTGCCTAGCTGGTCCCAGGGAGCTGGGAAGGAGAGGCAGGTCAGCCCCTCTATTTAGCACAGCACAGCAACACACTGCCAAGCCAAGGCTAAAAAGTCTTTTACAGCTGTAATGTGGGTGACCACTTTCCTACAGCCCCACATAAATTCTGTTTAGTCTCTGAAGGGGCCTGGCTGCAAAGATTTTAAATGTTTTTTTTTCTTTGAAGGGGTAGGAGCTGACTTTTGCTTACCGACTCAGAGGAAAATCACAAACAATATAGAAGCATGCCAACTGGAAATGGGGACAAGAGTGGGAATACGTGTCTGTAGACAGGTAGAGGGATGTATTCAAAAGCAGAGAATGAAGTAGGTCTTTTGTTACAGAGGCTTATAACACATTGCAGGTGTCGAAAGCCAAGGCAAACAGGGGTGGCTGAGACTGCTTTCCCATACCCTTTTTACAAGGACATGGTAAAATCAGGCATTCCGACTGTTTAATCCACTAGCGTGTCTCTGACACTTCAGCACAATGTGCAAGTAAACAATATGTTGACAAATTATGGATTTAGGGAGAGTTTATTTCTTAACCAAGGGAATTAAATGTTGGTTTATGCCTCAGAGAATGAGGGTACGTTTGTACATTTTTATCCTACCTAAAGCAGTAGAATGTTTTTATCCATACATAAGCTGCTTGTAGAAAGCTGCTTCAAGAAAAGTGAAATGATAGGATCTAGCAGCATGATCCTAATGTAAACATACCACATTAAAAAAACCAAACCAAAACAACAAAAAAACCCCACAAACCAAATTTCCC
Source organism: Psophia crepitans (assembly GCA_013399095.1). Classification (NCBI taxonomy): domain Eukaryota; kingdom Metazoa; phylum Chordata; class Aves; order Gruiformes; family Psophiidae; genus Psophia; species Psophia crepitans. The sequence continues at coordinate 35,398 of VWZZ01000183.1, forward strand.
TGATCGGTTCCTTATTTTAATAACTATTTGCATCCTGGCTTGTATCAGTAATAGCCAGCAGTATCAGTGTAGCCAGCAGTACCAGGGAGGGGATCATCCTCCTGTACTCAGCACTAGTGAGGCAGCATCTTGGGTTCAGCTTTGGGCCTCTCACCACAAGAAAGACATTGAGGCCCTGGAGTGCGTCCAGAGAGGGGCAACAAAGCTGGGGAAGGGTCTGGAGCACAGGTCTTATGAGGAGCGGCCAAGGGCTTGTTTAGCCTGGAGAAGAGGAGGCTCAGGGAAGACCTCATTGCCCTCTACAACTACCTGAAAGGAAGTTGTAGTGAGGTGGGTGTTGGTATCTTCTCCCAAGTAAGAAGTGACAGGATGAGAGGAAACAGCCTCAAATTGCTCCAGGGGAGGTTGAGATTGGATATTAGGAAAAATTTTCTTCAGCAAAAGGGTTGTCAAGTACTGGACCAGGCTGCCCAGGGAAATGGTTGATTCACCATCCCTGGAGGTATTTAAAAGATATGTAGATGTGGTGCTTAGGGACACGGTTTAGTGGTGGACTTGGCAGTCTAGGTTAATGGTTGGACTTGATGATCTTAAAGGTCTTTTCCAACCAAAACAGCTCTATGATTCTATAGTTTTTATGTACAAAGACAGGCTGAGAGAAGTGGGTTTGTTCAGTCCCAAGAAGGAATAACAAAATCACATACTACTGCTTCCAACTACCTAACAAATACATATAGAGAAGGCAGAGCCAGAGTATTCTCAAAGGGTCAGATTTCTAGGATGGGAGGCAACAGATCACCTTGAAGGTGCTTTGAGACTGGAGGAGGTACCTGGGAGTTTGTGAAACATCCATCCTCAGAGACACTTCAACCCCAACTGGATGTGGCCCTAATCTAATCTGGCTTTCTTTCAACAGGATGACCTCCAGCAATCCCTTCCTGTTTAAATTATCATGTGACACTGATGCCTCCCTTCTTTACTTCACATTATTGTAGCTTCGTACTAGGATCAGTGTTAAATCTCTAACAGATCAGAAACTGTATCTGGTGTAAACAGCAACTACAACAGTATTCTCCCAGACTTTATTCTAGGAAATGCATTTCAAAGAGTTTTAAGTTCATTCAAATGAATATGTGTTAAGTTTCTGTGACAAAAAAGTCCACTCCAGATTTTGTTCTGTAACCCAGAATGCACTCTGAAAGAATATCACTCATTTCTGCACTATACCCCTAACTGTAGCTTTCATTGGTTATATTTGACCTCATGTCTATGGATTTCATCCCAAACTATCTTAAGAGCCATTCCAGGCAATGCCATCCTCACAGACATCAGCTCAAACGCTTCAGCTAACAGTTCTTTGGAGTAGGAGGAATTTCCTAGGAAAGCCTGAATGCTCTTATCTTCAGGATACAGCCTCCAAGCTTATACATGAGTCCAAACCCATGCCTGCAGTAGGGGAGTGGGGTGGGTAGCTGTTTCATATGAGATGAATGAGAATGTTTTGGTACTTGGGGAGGCTTTCAAATTTGTAGGAGACATTAAATGGTTGATGGACAAAAGGGACTTTTATATAAGTAAGTCCGATAGTACCAAAGAAGTATTTTTATCAATATGGACAAACTTATTGCTTTATAGACAGTAGTCCATTTAACCCCATGTTAATAGATACTTAAACCCAAACAAGGAAGTTAATTTCTACTGCATGTCTGGCTAAGATATCTTATTATTTTCTAGAGCATTAGACGTTCACTTTCCTATCCTGCTAGGTTTCTGGTGATGTACATTTTTCTCTGCTGCTCTTCTCAGCTCACCCACCACCCTCGAATTTCCTGTTCTTTGTCTTCTGGTTTCTCATGTCAAATATGTTTCTGGCACATGACACACTTTTACAATTTCTCTGTCCCCACTCACACCATTGTGCTCTGCTCATTAGTATCCTACCCTCTCTCTTCCTGGTGTTTTTCCTCTTAATTTGTCATTGCTGTTTTCCTTTTCTTTTGTCTGGTTTATGTTCCTTTTTTTTTTCTTCTTTTTCCCCACATGTACTTTCATTTTCTTTGTATTGTGATTAAAATGTCATTTTAATGCAAATTTCAAAGCAAAATATTGTCATTCCCAAATGCTACCTGCACACTCATATTTGAACAAAACAGAAACACTTCTCATCCCTTACCTTTTGTTCTAGGTTTTTCCACCTTGCTATGATGGTTTCTTTCTTCTTCTAGATTAATCTCTCATTGCTTCTTTGATATTCTTTTCTTTAATAGCACAATTGTTTTTCTTTGATGGCATATTGAACTTCTTTTCTTTATCACTATTTAAAGCTTGATTGATGTTGGAGTTCTTTTGTCACCATTTTTATGAGTACCTTATTTATTCCTTCCCATTCCTGGTCTGCTGTTTTATTCCATCACTATATTTTTTTGTGATTCTCTCCTCAAAGATAATGCTGGAGGAGACCACTTCTTCTCAGAGGGCCAAATCCTATTATGTCCTTCTTATGTCCACACACTAAAATTAGTAATAGTGCACACCTGAAAAATAGATTACAGAAGTCTTTTTTTTTTTTTTTTCTGACTCAAGGCACTAGGTTCTAAGCTGCCACTACTTTGCACCTTGAATATGCAAACAAAGAGGAAAACAGGTGTTAAAAATTACACTTTAGAGCCACTTAGCAGTATGAAGGCAGAAACCCTACTTTCCTTTTCTCTCACCCAGGCTGGAACTGAAACCAAGTAGAACACAACTGGTCCTCTTTCTAAGGAAGTCTTTAGGTCTGTAGTAAATTCATTGAAAAATTACATTTCTGACCTTTCCTTCTGGCATGAACAGCCACCAAACTCCATTTTCCATGAAGTATTGTCAAACATGGATGTTTTATCAACTTAACTGAAAATTGGAAACCAGAAGCTCTGGAACTTAAATAACACCCTGATAAATATTGAGACTGAAAAAATTACACTTTCACTTATTCCACTACAACCTGGGACTTGATCTTGCATTTGCTGAAATACATGATTAAATCTAGGAAGGAAGTGAAGTTAGAAGACCTACAGAAAGCCGTTGCTATAGAAGAAAGAGAGTATGGAAGATTTAAACTAATAGTTCTGCTCTTGATAGTAATTGCTCCAGGCCTAGCAATTCCTCACAGACAATTCAATTAAATGCTGACAGAAACACAAATAGAGCTCACACGGTCTTCTAGTTCTTGCAGCATTGCATTGATGTCATCTTGTCTGGAAGTTACTTTGAAAGGCTGTTCTTACTGAACACATAACTACTAAATAACATGGAGGTGTCCAAAGCAATTAGAAAAGCAATAACCCTATGTTTCAAAACTTTAATTTTCCCAATCTCCAGAACTGACCTTGTTGTACTTGGCAATCTCATACTGGATAATGTATATCATTGCATCCCAAACATTTGATGGATTTTGTGTTTCTCCCTTTTGGGTTTACACTTGCATTCCTGAAGAGTGTCTGATGGTAACTGAAATAGAATGCACTTCTTGTTGTGCTGAAATTAGCAGCAATGAATCACCTGGACTGGAATTTTTTCAGTGTGTAACTAGTTTATTTGTTCTAATCTTCTATTATTGCACACATATTTGCCTTTCTGAATTTACTCTTGTCAATGAATATGATTCAATTACCACTTGTCTTTCCTGACTTAATAGGATTTCTTTATATATATATAAAATATCAAGCACAGTTTTGAAATGTCAGTGCCTTTAATGGTAACAACTGTTTACGAAGTAAGGCAAAACAGCATTGTAGAAACACACAAATAGTCAGATAGAAAGATCAAATAATATAATTTATAATAAATTGAAACAGCATGATATTTGGGCTAGTTTTAAGTTAATAATAAAAAAAATCCAAAGCAAGTACACATATAACTACTTTTAAAAGACGGCAGACTGAAAACTCAGAAACTGCACTAGAATGGAAGAAAATTTGAGAGTATTTCTTGCAATTTTAATAGCCCACAACTTAATGAAATATTTCAATCATCTCAAAATCAAGTTAAGCTTAAGAAAATATCAAAAGCTGTTACCAGATGGACGTTCCCACTTAAGCCTCTCAAACAGCTTCAACTCTGACCGCCAGTGATATTGTTGCAGAACAGTATTCAATAACTTTCTGACCCAATTAATATGTTTGTATTCATAGTCTCAGACTAGAAAAAATGTGCCTTTCAGGCACTCATTAAAAGTATACAGACATGCACAGCACCACTATATAGCAAAATCTCTGTGTATGGGCACTGTAGTTGTTCATCGCCCAATTGTGCTGGATGGTGTTATTTAAAATCACAGAATCATGGAATGGTTTGGGTTGGAAAGAACCTTAAAGCCCAGCTAGTTCCAACTCCCCTGCCATGGGCAGGGACACCCTCCACTAGACCAGGTTGCCCAAAGTCCCATCCAACCTGTTCTTGTAGACTTCCAGGGATGGAGCCTCCACAATCTCTCTGGGCAACCTGTTCCAGTGCCTCACCATCCTCATCATAACTTTTATTTCCTTATAGCTAATCTAAATTTTCACTCTTTCAGGTTAAAACCATTACGCCCTCATGGTACCACTCCATGTACTTGTAAACAGTCCCTTTTCCTGCTTATTTCCTGGCCCCCTTTAGGTACTGAAATGCTGCTACAACGTCTCGCTGGAGCCTTCTCTTCTCCAGGCTGAACAACCCCAACTCCTTCAGCCTGTCCTTGTAGAAAAGGCACACCAGCCCTCTGATCATCTTTGTGGCCCTCCTCTGGACTCACTTCAACAGCTCCATGTCCTTCTTATGCTGGGGGCCCCAGAGCTGAACACAGTACTTCAGGTAGGATCTCACAAAAGAAGTAGAGGGGGAGAATCAGCTTCCTTGACCTGCTGGTCACGCTTTTTTTGATGCAACCCAGGACATGATTGGCTTTCTGCGTTGCAAGCGCACATTCCCGGTTCATACTGAGCTTTTCATCAACGGACATCCCCAAGTCTTTCTCCTCAAATGTTCGCACAAGTCAGGTAGATGACATTAGTTGCTCTCCCCTTATCCACTAACGCTGTAACTCCATCATAGAAGGCCACCAAATTTGTGAGGCATGATTTGCCCTTAGTGAAGCCATGTTGGCTGTCACCAATCACCTCCTGTCGTGGTTTAGACAGTTGTTTTATCTCCTGATGCCCCCCCCACCTCACATGAGGAGTGGACATTGGGAAAAGAAAAGGGAACATGTGGGTTGAAATAGAAACAGATTTAATAAAAATAATCTTAATATCAACACCAATACTAGTATAAAATACAGCAGGTTACACTCGGCCAGTACAGGGCTGGCGAGCTGCACCCTCTCCGCAGCGAGTGCTGATGCCGCACGCAGCGAGCAGCGCGGCTCCAGCCAGAACGCGACAGTCACCGCATCCCGCAGGGCAGGGCTGGGAGCACAGGGTGGGGCTCAGGAACGGGATGGTGGGCGAGACCTTCCAGGGGCGGCAGCCATCACAGAGAGAAGGTCATCCCAGAGAATTTCCTAGTGCATAGGGAGCGTGACCTTTATGGTGTGGAATACTTCTGTTGGCCAGCTCGGGGCAGGTGCCCTGGCTTTTGCCCCTCCTGGCTTCTGCACCCGGCTGTCTCAGAACTGCTGAAGCCCTTGATCACTATGGAAACCTGCATTCCATAGCTGGTCTTAAACTACATCAAAGTGTCTTATCAACTTTGTTCTCACAGAATTACGTGCTGCAGTCTGCTCTAAAATGTAGATTTTCTATGCAGAAAAATTAGTTCTATGATTCTATACCAGCAAAACCAGGACAACTCTTTATTTTCCATGTGCCTGAGCATAGTTTCCAGGAGGATCTGCTCCATGATCTTGCCAGGCACAGATGAGACTGACAAGCCTGTAGTTCCCCAGGTCTTCCTTTTTCCCCTTTTTAAAAATGGGGGTTATGCTTCCTCTTTTTCAGTCAGGGGGAACTTCACCGGACTGCCACAATTTCTCAGATATGATGGACAGTGGCTTGGCCACTTCACTCACCAGTTCCCTCAGGGCTGACAGGTGCATCTCATCAGGTCTCATGGACCTTCAGGTTCCTTAGATGGCTCTTCATTCTCCTAGTCCCTGTCTTTACCTTCCACAACTTGGGCGATGTGGCTAGAATGCTTGCTAGTGAAGATTGAGGCCAAAAAGTCATTGAGTACCTCAGCCTTCCCCATGTTGCAGGTAACCAAGTCTCCCATTTCTTTCCAGAGGGCCCATGTTTTCCCTGCTCTTTTATCACTGACGTACCTATAGAAGCTTTTCTTGTTGCCCTTGATGTCCCTGGCCAGATTTAATTCTATCAGTTCTTCAGCTTTCCTAATTTGACCCCTGTCTCCTTGGACAATTTCTCTGTATTCCTCCCAGACTACCTGTCCTTGCTTCCACCCTCTGTAGGCTTCCTTTTTGGGTCTGACTTTGTCCAGGAGCTCCTTGCTCATCCATGCAGGCTTCCTGGTGTTTTTGCTTGACTTCCTCTTTGTTGGGATGCACCAATCCTGAGCTTGGAGGAGGTAACCCTTGAATACTAGCCAGGTTTCTTGGGCACCTCTTCCCTCCAGGACTTTGTCCCATGGTACTCTACCAAGCAGGTCCCTGAAGAGGCCAAAGTCTGCTCTCCTGAAGTACAGGATAGTGAGCTTTCTACGCACCCTCCTTGCTGCCCTAAGGATCTTGAACTCCACCATTTTGTGGTCACTGCAGCCAAGGCTGTCCTTGAGCTTCACATTCCCCACCAACCCTCCTTGTTGGTGAAAACAAGGTCCAGCATGACACCTCTCCTCGTTGGTTCCTTTATCACTTGGAGAAGGAAGTTATCCTCGATGAATCCCAGGAATCTCCTGGATTGCCTAGGCCTTGCTGTGTTGTCCCCCTAGCAGATATTGGGGTGGTTGAAGTCCCCCATGAGGACCAGGGCTTGTGAATGTGAGGCTGCTCCTAGCTGTCTACAGAGGGCCTCATCTACTTGGTCTTCCTTGTCGGGTGGCCTGTAGCACACTCCCACTATAATGTCCTCTGTTCCTGCCCTCCCTTCCATCCTGACCCAGAGCTCTCAGTCAGCTCCTCATCCATCCCTAGGCAGAGCCTCATGCACTCCAGCTGGTCATCGAGGGCAACACCCCTCCTTGTCTCCCCTGCCTGTCCTTCCTAAAGAGCCTGTTTCCTTCCATTCCAACACTCCAGTCATAGGAGCCACTCCATCACTTCTCCGTGATGTCAATAAGATCGTATAAAATCAAGTAACTGGCAACAGCTTCTGAGGCAGGTTAAGCATTTATACTCAAAGTACTTAAAATGTTTTAAAACATAAGAAATCCATGTCCACATCTTCTTAAGTTCTGGGGTCAACCAGTTACTGGGCTACTGCCCATGATGTATTTGTGATTGACTGTGACAACAGATATTACTGGCTGGCAAATATGTACAGAAACAGACAAACCATTGCCTATCAAAAGTGTCTTTTTTTTGTGCTTGCATCATAAATTTTCCCATGAATACCTGTGTTGAAGCTTTACTGCAAGATTCTGCAGTATCACAAAAATATTTAATGAACCAAACTCCAGCAAGTGCTGACCATAAAAACATCTCACAGTTTATTTCAACCTTACTTATCTCGAGTAGTATCCCACAATTCAGACAAGCAAAAGAAGTGGTATGATAATGGTTTTATTTTGGTCTATGCTTCACTAAAATTTCTTGATATATTTTGCAATCCAGCCATTTCTTGGACTTCTTTGATGAGAATTCTGTCCTCAGATCAACCCTTTCTCATTACCTGAAGCCTTTTTACACTCTTTCTTTCATAGCTAAGACTGTATCTAGCTATGCTTCCTCTTTACAATGTTTCACTTGCTTAACAAAANAATCCAAGCTGGTTTTATTCTTGTATCTCTCAGCAAGTTCTAATAAAGTAAATTGAGCAATATTCTCAGTTTATTGTATTGATAAACAGACTGTAAAGTGTTTTATGATATGGTACTTCTCGTATGAAAGACACTAGACTAACATAAATTGCAATTGTAACTGTAAAGTACTAAAATATATTTTCCCTCTAGGGCGCTCTAGTATATTTGGCTGAAAAAAATAAAATAAAATAGACTTGTTTATTGTGTATATTTTTTGTAGTGTAATTAAATGTCTCTGTGGTTTCCACTCAGAAACAAAGTCCTCTTCCCCTGCTCAAAGCAGCCTAAAGGCCCACAAATAACTTTGCAGAGCTGCCTTGTTCCAAATTGGAGGTGAAAAAGCACTTTTTTTCTCGTGTTCTTGAAACTGTCTCCAGAGGAATGGATCTCTCAGTACTGACAGCCCTGTCATTTTCAGGCCATGCTAATAGTTATTATTTAAAAAAACCAACATCAGACTCTGAGTCAGTCTTTCCCATTGTCCCAGTGATACTGTCCCACTGTAATCTGGACTGATGCAAAAATTTCCATTCTCCACCCAAACTGGCGTCAAGTGGATTCCCTGCGGCGGTTACTTTGGATCTCATCCAAAGCGAGTATCCATCAAGAAGGAATCTTCCCCCTAGGATAAGGTCTTGTGTCAGGTCCTGTACCCTAAGGGATGTAAAACAATCACAGTGGCTTTACCCCCCTACCAGCTGTCTGGACTGGTGAAGACCCAGAGGTGCTCTGCCTCTCCAGCGGGGCACTCCAGCTCAGGCACAGGTCCCACAGCCCTGAATCATGCCAATATGACTGCAGCTCTGCAACACCCACAGTGAAATTGAGGACAAACTCTGTCCTTGGTGGTTTTACTGGAGAAAAACAGAAATTTGCAGGGATGTGGTAATGTAGCTACAGACTCCAGTCAGGCCTCACTTCAAAAATAGCAGTCCAGCCAGGTTTGAAGCCCAGCTCTTCAAAGACACAAGGACCTACCCTGATCCCACTTACAGTCTTCACCAGCAGTAAAATTACTGAAGTGCCTGGAACGGCTGAAGGGTGGTAAGAGGGAACAGTATGAATCAGAGCAGTACCCAGACCCAAAGGTAGGAGTCTTTGTTCAGTAAATACAGTCCCTCCAGTTTCATACCTCTTTGCTTTAACAGCACTTCCCATCCAGACCTCCCATTAAGAAGAAAGTGCTAATGGAGCTGTTGTATTCCTTCTTCAGACAAAAGAAAGAATACTCACAGAAAAGTCAGAGGACAGGTAATGGATCTTTGAAATAAAGGTGGAGTTGAGATACTTAAAAAAATAACCTCCTCCTCTCTTTTGGTCTTCCTTCAATAAAATAGTGATAAATCCATCACATGTTTTAAGGTTCAGAGCAGCTACATAATGAATCTGCCGTAATACACTAGAAAGTGCAAATTCGCCATTACACTTCAACAGTTTGTGCTCCACTGTGAATGAGGTGGAGGATTATACAAGCACAAAAACACTCCCTGGAGTAGCTGAATGGAGCTGGCAAAATTAAGGCTGAGTCACAGTTAACTCCTGACACATGTTTAAACACACAATGTTATGTCCTTCTTTTGACACAGATTTTCATAAGCTTTGTTTGCCCTTACAGAAAATTTCAGATGGGACTTCTATGGCAACTCAGCAGCTTGCCTAAGAAAGGGAAAAGACACCTCCTTAGTCACATATGAAGGACCTGCTTGTTTCCTCATGGCTCTTTCTAGATCCTGAAAGTCCCTCTTATAATTCAAGATTAATTTTGATTTCTGGAACAGTAGTATTTCCTAAATCTCTCTGGAGCAGTGGTCTATCTTGAATCTGAACCTGTCATTTTAATTTGAAAACATTATTGTATCATGTGCATTCTCCAGTTCTTACTCCTGCCTAAGCCTTCCTTAATGTTCTTCAACCATTTCTTTTTCGTATTCCATGAGCATCTCCCAACAGATAAAAACCTCATAGCTCAAATATAGCATCAGATTAATATTTTGCATTGTCTCATTGATTCATTCTTCCATCAGAGAATTGTACATAATGGTTTGGACAGCTATGAGGTAGAATTTGTCTCACATATGTCTCTTTTTTTTTACCTATCATTACACTATATTGGCTCAAAACAGCCAACCTCTTCTATCCTGAACTTTCTGAAAAGGTCATGATAAGAACATAAGTATGATAAGAGCACAGAATTCAAGGCTTGCAGAACCTCTTTGACAAAGCTCGAATACTGGGAGTAACGGTAGGAGCACAGAGTACTTTTTTCTCCCAGACTTTGGGGAATATTTGAAGAGGAGGGTAAAAACCAAAATGAACCACCACCTACAAGAAATGCAAGCAAGCACGTATCACAATCTCAGGCAGTTATAAAATTCAATTTTAATTAATTCATACGTAACTGATCCAAACCGTAAGTTGGGCCAGAGCAGCAGGGTCTCCCTTGGCTGGCCAAGTGTGCCAGCTGCACTGAGGCTGCCTTTGGGGAACACCCAGCATTTGACAAATAGGACTTCTCACCGCTAGCCTGAAGGAAGAAGAATCAGGTACTTGAGGTGACACATTTCTTCATCCTAGCAGTAACTAGTGTGTGCACCAGGTTTTGCACTCTGCAGAGCCCCAGTGAGGCAAACAGACAAATCTCCTGCTTGGAGAAGAGGACAAAAGCACAACTGAGTATGTCCATACCCTTAGAAGACCAGGCTCAAAATCCAGTTAGCTGAGGAGAGGTGGAGGAAAGGGAACACACGAGGGGGGACAAACATCAGCAAACAAAGTAAAAAAAGCATCACGACAAAGCAAAGAGAGGCTACGCAAGCACCAGAACTTTCTTGAGAAGTCTTTTAGTCCTTTACGTCCAAATTCCACTTCACAATATAAACTTGAGAAATCAATGTTTCTCCAGGTTGGCATGAAAATACAAATGTAGCCTTTTTGCTTCAGAATATAAATAATACACTCCCATCCGAGGAAACAAAGAATGATTTATCAGTAAATAAGGGATTGCATGCCTTCGCTTAGTGACTTTATTGATAATTTACTCAATAGGAATAATTCTAAATTATTCCCCATTCAATACAGTTGTACGACAATTCTGCAACATCCTGCCATTGAACTTAGCCTATTAGTGCCTTCTCCTTCCACACTTCCCTATTGGAGGTAAACCAGCTGTTCAGTCAGGAAACACTTCAGCAAAGCACACGCAGTTTTTTTCTGACATTTCCTCGTAGGTGAATGCAGGTTGCCACTCTGGCTGTAGCTTCTGGGGAAAAGGTGTGGAAAAGAAGAGAGTGAGCATCTGCAAAAGAAGGAAGGAGAAGAAGGATTCCAAACAGGGACGCTGTTACAGGCTGCAGATGATGACTTCTCTTTCCCTGCCTTGGCCCTGCCCTTTCAAGAAGAAAGGGTGGTGCTTTACCCAAGGTTACTGAACAGCTAATGAGAAGTGGCCTGAGGGGTGCGAACAAAAATTCTCAAAGGCAATTTGTCCAGTGTGACTTTAGGTCTGACCACAGTGCCCTATATCTGTAGTATCTGGACACCAGATTAGTAAGCTCTTTAGGCGTGCTGTTCTGGTGCCTTCAGTGGGGAAACTACTGAACGATGAAGCTAGGAATGTGTTCCAATGCCTGCATCTATAGAGACCTACATAGCTGATGTAGGATGGATTAAGTCAATATAAAGAGCTCAGCCCAGCAAGGTTTTCCTTTGTTTTACATCTGGAGATACTGTTAAGAGATGATCAGAGTGCAAACACCACCAACTCAACGGAACTTTTAACTTGTGAGGTTTTATGCACAATGGTGATTTATAGCAAAAAGACGGGGGTATTTTCAATGTTGTTTGTTGACAGAGGAGATAAGCATTTGACCTGGTGCTCTAAGCTCATTTTAAGGCATTGTATATCACAATGTTTTAAGAGAATGTCTTCAAGTAGGAGGACTTGTCTGTTTCCCTTGGCTTGACTGCTCCCCTCTGGGTCAAACAGTCCCCTGGAGAGAGAGATACACTCTGCTCCTTGAAGTGTAACCACCATGCTTGCTTGGCCCCAGCTGTAAAGTGAGGTTGGAGGCAAAGATGGCTGCAGAAAGAGACAAGCCAGCTGCAGTTCCAAAATACTATATACTGCTGAACAGACATTTGGACAATCATGCTTTACTAACAGAATGGGGTTTGCCTGTAGGTTGGAAAAATAAAACTCTGTCCAGGTTCAAGTCAAAACTGGCAGAGGTTGAGAATCAGAGCCAAAGTCTTTACAGGCGTGTTGGCTCTTCCTGGAAAGAGGAGAAACTTGTGTTGTGCACTTGATGGGGAGAAGAGGCAGGGAATCTAAATCCAGTTTGATATATTGTAGTAAATGACTCTATTTTTCCACTTCATGCTAATATTACAACCATTTCTGGTTCACAAAACCCAATTTTATTCTCTACAACAGACAAATTGAAAAACTGTCTTAAGTTTGCTGGCCCACCTGTTCATTTGAGTTCAATGCAGTTGGGCAGTATGAAATAAGCTTGCTATTATTATAAAAGATGACATTTAGCATGATTCAGTGGGGCTATTTCAGTATCAGCTACAGCAAAGACAAGGATTAAATGCAACTGAAGAGCTTTGAACAGCTTCTGAAATAGATACCTTCATCTAACATGTCTTTACATGGTGTCTCCTACTTTCACAAATTAAAATACAATGGAGCAAGTGCATTAACAACATTCTCCAAAACATATAGGGTCTATATGGAGAAGGTGGAGCATTTTTTGAAGTATGACCAACCCTCTATACCATTTTTACCTTCTTCCCTAGTGTTGCTGTGACTCCCAGGAATGTTGGCTGGAAAACAAATGTTGCTACCCTTGATGACCTTGTTAACCTAACCCTCACTCTACCTTCCATTCTGATTTTTGTTCTGCTAACTTTCTTCTTGGTCCTCTGGTTGGCAAGCTGCAGGTGAGTGGGAGAGGCAGTCTCTGTTAACTTATACAGTAACTTGCTGTGCACATTCGCCCTCTTCCTCCTGGGATCCTGTTTCACAGCTCGTTGTGGATTTGTCTGAACGTACCCCATGCTCACCTCCTGCCTGCCTCTCTGTCCCTTGAGGATAAAGCATGCCGCACAGGACAGAGCTAACTGAGGAGGGCCTAGCAGAAGGAAAAAGATGAGAAAAAGTTGTAGGAGATACTATGATGTAACCAGCCATTTCTTCTCTTGCTCTGTTTCTCAAGGGTGTCTGTGGGTTGGCTTCCTGATGAGCAGTGGAAAGGAGAAACTGGGCTAAGGTAAATGCAGTCTCGAAGGGACACTGGTAGTTCTCCTCATTTAGAGCAAATCAAAGCCTCACTCTTCTTGCCAGGCCTCTGACACTAAGCGAGTACCTGACTCCTAATACCTCCCTGCAGCTGTTAACCAAAGACGCCTTCACTTTCTCAGTCATTAGACTTTCCACATTACTTACCTGTCTAATCATCCAACCCTTCACCTCCGGGGAGTTTAAAATAATGCCCAAATCACAAGTAATGAAAATTAATTTCCTTCCTAATCTCACACCTTGCCAGCAATCCCTCAAAATAGGTGATGCTGCCCTTATGATTGTGATGAGAAATAAAAGCACGTTCTCCCAACCTTATCTTCCTTTTCTTGGTCAGCTCTACATCAAACTGAAAAGACAGAATTAAGGACTGTACAAAGGTACAGTTACTGGGGACAAAACTACATGCAACTCAATTTTGTAGTTGTTCTCCATACCTTAATCATATGAGTTATCATGTAATGTAAAAATAAATACTGCATATTATGTGTATTGACCCAATCCTAACCAAATATGTAAAACAATATTAAGATCAGTGACTAAGCATACAGCCCATAATTACAAACCAAATCTCAATCTTCTTTGTAAGAATCACATTTTTTTAACCAACATGAGAACTTTGAATATACAAATTGAGGAGAGACAAGACTTACTGGTAATGGAGAAAGCCGCCCCAAAGTCTGTTCTTATTTCAACAAAAAAATAAAGACTGCATATCTACAAAATCTACCTTGAATTTTCAAAATTTAAAAATTAACTAAACAGACAATTTACACTTTATGTCACACCAATGGAAAAACATATTCTTGATCTTTTTTTACTGATTGACACCCTTCTCAAGTAGCTCTATTTTCTGATAACTGGCCCAGCACATGATAATCTCTTTATTTCAATATTATGTAAGTTTGCCAGATGATAAACACTATTTGCAACTGAGCAGAAAATTATATATACAGTATCATTAGTGTTTTAATGCTCCAAAACATTATGGAGCTTAGGGGTTTGGGCTTCTCATTTACAGATCTAAGCATGACAGGGACAGTCACTTTCACTTTTTTGTCAAAATGTCATACATGGGGAATTCCGGCTCATCTAGCTCAGGACTGCAAATTTTTCATTCTCATTCTCCACCCGCCTATTTCTGCAAGGTCCTGTTCACTCAAAATGTTTTGCATGAAAGGACAGGAGAAATCAAGATAAGGGAAAATGCCAGTAGAATATTCTCTCCTTCTACATATACTTGTACTTTCTGACTGCCAATAAGAAGTCCTATTATACCTTGCTTTTGTCTACTGTGTTATGCCTACTATTCCAACGCAGTAAGAACGGAGAAGGATTGTTTTGCTTGATGTCTTTTCATAATTATGAAGTCTTTAAAGTCACTCCTTTCAGATAAATATAAGTAGACAAAGACTAGCATTCAGTGAAATTGATGAATACTACGTTGAATGCAAAATGTGTATAGAGTAACAAAGAGAAAAATGTGATGTTTCACACTGAAGCCTTCACATGTCTTCAGGGCTTTGTGTGACTTTCTGTCTTCATCCCTGAATATACACAACTTTTCAAAGATCTTTTCAAAGAGCTGCCAAAGAGGTAATTCACATTTTTATAAAAGAAGAGAACAAAATGTTTAATTCTAGTGTTAAACGTATTCACCCCCGCTCCTAGCACTCGCCCTTTTCTTTAAATAAACAATTTTTTTGAGAATGGATGTTTTGATTTGAACTGCTACATTTTGCTTGGTTTGAGTCAAAACTGACTGTTGAGGTTGCTAGCCACACATGAAAACAGAGGGGAAAAAACCATACCATCCTACACCTGTTAAGGTTTTGTCATGCTGGATTTGAAAGGAAAGCTCTCTCTAGTTACCTTTTTTTTTTTCTTATCCAAGACCAGAACTTTAATTGCACCCATAACTTCTCTTATCAACACATCTGTATCCAACTGTGCTAACACTTCGCTCACCTTCAACTTTTTTTGTTTGTTTTGAGAACATTTCTTTGTGGTTCTAAACAACATAAATTTGGTTTCCTCATCAAGAAGCTCATTTAGCTGCAGCTTGATTGCAAGTAATTTGCCCTAACTGTCTCCGTCTTTTAATTGTTTGTGCCTTTTTTAATCTATAAACTGTAACTTCAGGCAGGCCATTTTTGTCTTACCATTTCCTCTTCGGAAAGGCATATCTAATAACCCACCTCATATCCTGTGGCTTTAGGCATCTGAAATCATATGAACAGAAGGGATAGACCATCGATTCAACTCCAAGTTCATTTGAAAAGAATACCTCCATAAAATCTCCTTTTTAAGAAATAGGAAAATAAAACTTCATCCATGAAATTTAGTTTGGTGGCAAATAAATATGCATCCCCCATTGGTACAGAACTGATTCCCTATTCTGTTTCTACAGCATTCCCTTATGACCTCTGAGAGACATGAAATTCTAAGTGCCAATTTGGGTACTGCTACAATCCTTGAGTTAATCAGAGGCCAATGAATTTTATTCCCACAGTTCTGAATTGGCACCATTTACCCTACTCAAGAAAGAATACATGATCTCATTAGAGTCCCTGGACTTAGTCAAGCCTACACATAAGGCTGTCTTTGCTTTTTGTTTTTAAGTAATCTCATTAGAAGTTCTACCAAATATGGTATCCATATCAAATCTCTTTAATTCCTCCCACCTAATCCCCTTTACCCCCAAAGTGTAACATAAATGTATCAGTCAGATTAGCAGCACATTCAGAAGTAATCTCTTCCAAAACAAGAGAACTATATGTATTTTTCCTGATCCCCAAACTTTTGTTTGTGTTAATTATTCTAAAGCTGGCTGACAGTGTGAATAATACTCTTCCCCCTCCAGTCTGAATAGCAATTAAGGAATTTGCATTTCCTGCTTTTTTTTCTTATAAACTGAGATATATTTTTCTGCATTTTTTGTTCTGAGCAAGTACCTGCTCTGACTCGCACTGAAGTCTATGGACAGGCTCCCAAATTAATTTTTACAGCTGTGTCTTACTTTCCAGCACTTCCATAAACCACAAGACACACACAGGAGTATGGCAGCCTTGGGATGGGGAAACAATGCCAAGCACAGTAGGATTCCTTTCTCTTAAAGTTCCTTAGATGGGTATTTTCTCCCGTGATCTCAAGACCACGGTTAGCTATTGTGCTTGTCTGGTGAGGACCAGGGTTTCCATGCAGAGGACTACTCTTAGCAAAAATAATGAGAAGCCTTTTCTGACTGTGATGATAAGAGTTTAAAAAGCTCTACCACTGCCTTGAGACATTTTCCTTTCCGTTGTTTAAACCGAACTTCAAACAAATGCCAACAAAAGCTTTTAACCAATCTCTGGCAGCTTTCTGTGAGGGAATCAGCAGATGTGTGCACTTATATGCAGAGAAATGTGCTCTAGACACCTGCATGTATGTATGGTTCCTTCAGAGCTCTCTTGTCTGTGCAGCATGTTTTCTTAGTGGATAAATAAAAGGAAGCAACATGACTAGACAGCCTGCACAGTTTATTGACATTGCCAATAGTCAGCTATTTTGAGAAGATGACAAATTGGCTGAGAAGTTGTACGTGGCTCATGACTTCTTGTGCAACCCTGCAAATTAGTGAAATGCTCCTGAAGCTCTTCCGGTTTTCTTCAAAAACTGTTCAAATCATACTGGAAACCTCATGAGTTGGTTATACTGCAGTATCTCACATGTAAACTATGGGGAGACTTCCATTTGGTAAAGCCAAAATGTCATGAAAGAATGCCAAGACCCCTCAAACACAACATACCTTAATGATTCTGTTCTGTTCTGTTCTATTCTATAATCAAGTACTTTATTATACTATTAAAAAGAAGGTAAAAAAAAAAACCCCTTTTATTTCTGAGACGTTAATTTTGTGTGAAAGCTCTGACACACACACACCCCACCACCCCTGAAACAAGGAAGCAATTTCCAATTGCCTGATTCGAGTTGGGAAAAGAAGCTCCAGCTGGCTTATGGACACAAAATGCTTTTGCCTAAAAGACTCAGAATGCCAAGTCCCATTTTCAAATGTGATATAAGTTCTTGGGAGCCTAAAGGACACAGGATTTAACAGGACTGAACTGCTAAAACACTTCTAAATAAGTACCATTAGCATAACATTTCTGAAAGCCCCTTGGGGACAAAGCAACACAAGTCCCATTTGGAGACTTTACAATAGGCTCCCAGCTCTCATTTGCAGGGGGACCCCTGAATGAAAATTCTGTATCGCTTATAAACAGTCCTTTGGGCTCCTTTACTCCCTATTCCCACCACAGCTAGTGAGAGACTGGGCTGTCTGAGAATACAGAATAAGGTATTTAAGACACCAAAAATATTAATTTTACAGTATTGAGCCTTTGGATTAATGAAGCAGATATGGTTAATAACCGGAAAGACACCAACAAAATGCCACTAGCTTGCTGAGTGGGAATAATGTAATACACCATGACCATATGGACTCAAGAGAGTAATTACATATGAGTAACCCATCTGATCTTTCATGTTGCCAGGTTTTTATCTCAGATAGTCATTTTTCTCTGCTATTACTAGCTATTGTTCTAATGAAGAACATCCTCCCCTTTCACCATCCTTATTATGTCTAAGTAATCATTATACACAGATACAGAAGAGGTTGATTCCTCAAAGCAGATGCATACCAAGAAACAGGAAAACTTCCTTTCTGCAAGGCCAGAACAAGCAATATAGGCTCATTTAGTACCAGTAGATAATTCAAATTTGGTTTTAGTGGCACTCCCACAAATTTTAAGATGATTCACCTACTGGAGAGAGTGAAGTAGTGCATTAAAAAAAAAATAAAATTTTTATTTCTTTTAGAATAACACCTCTCATTAAAAACATAGAAAGAAAGGAAGAGACTTGGATTTCATCATTACATTGATAGGCTCACTGGTCAGTTCAAATGAAGGGGAAGTACACTGGACAAAATAGGAACCTGGCTTTCTATAGTATGGAGTATATCCCATAGTGGAGTAATAATATCTCAGGGCTCTCCACAAGCATGAATTTCCCTCCTGTCTTTATATCTGCATTGAAAACCAAAGAAACAGCTTTCAGTGTGAAATGAATGCTTAGTCCTTAAACAGATTTTATACAGGAGGCAGAGGCAAGAAGAACAGAATAGCAGAGCTATGATCTGAAAGACATAATTGGGACTGGAGGGTAAGAAGGTGGATTGTGTTTTCCAGGAGAAATTGACAGAATTCTGCTTTTCCTAGCTTTGTGGAACTTCATAAAAATGCCCATACAGAAATGCTTGCTAATGTCTGCTTCAGGCACTCCTACATTGTTCACTTTGTTTTAAAAAGACGTGAACGAGAAAGGGTCAGGTCAAAGTAGGGTGACATTTAAACAAGTGAACAGATGCACTTGTTCATCTCAAGTGGGGACAAGCCTGGAATAATTCCAGCTATATCTGAGTCAGAGGAAATTTCTCTAGCTATGAAAAGGGGATTAAAACCAGGCATCACTACAGTAACAGTTTCCTTGTAGTTCATCTTTTAATATTCAGGGGAGCTATTCAGACTCTGTATACCCCTTTCTAATGGGTGCTGCAGAAACATGAAGGATTAATGTTTCATACCACATGTAGTATCAAACCATACCCTCTCCTGGGAGACTTTACAACCTCTAAGAAACTCAAGCTGTGTACGATAAAGAATTCGACACACCTCAGAGTAACATTTGGTTCTGTAGGATACTGCCTGTAGATGTTGCAGGAGTGTCTTTTATGCCCATCTATAAACTGATTACACCATGCTGGCACCAAAAAGCTCATGATAATTTGCTCGATACCTGTAAGGCAATGATCTTCAGTTGTTTATGTCTGATGTAGAATGTTTTCTAAATCCACATGTAGGAATAATTTGGGCATAGCAAATCTGGTTGGAAGAAAATTTTCCTCAAATACTGGCTAGGGAGTTCCAGCCACATCGACAGATCTCTGACAAGCTCCTCTCTGTGGCTCTGAGAAGAGCTATTCGCTTAGGTTCAAGGCAAAGATCGGCAAAATTCCACTCTGTGGCCCAAAGCATAATTTTTCATGAATTTGCATGAGATGAAAGTTTGATGTGCTTTTAGGAAAATGTCAATCATTTGACTAAAAAATGAGCTCTTTGCAGCAAATGCTCATTGTTTTTCTTTTCTGTACACAGAAAAATTCCTCTCCTCTATGCAGAGGAAAGGGCATTAAGAAAATGCATTTTTGGTTTTTCCGAAGGTGTGAGTTCCCCACTGAGGGCAGTTTTTCCTATGTAGCTGTAGAGTTTTAAAATCTCAGAACCAAATTTTTTTCCCAGTTGGTAGCTCGTAGTCATATTAGCCCCATTCAAATCTCTTGCTCTGCTCCAGATTGACACTGGACTCTCTCCGGCAGACAAAGACTAGTGCCTGCACCCGAGTTCCGTTCATCCTGTGCAGCACCAAACGCTCTTGTTTTCTTGGAAAAGTTTAAGACAGTCTTCTAGTATGCTATGAAATTATTAATGTTGCTTGATATTTGCTTTGACAGCTGCTCTGTACCCTCTTTAATCATCTTCATCATGGTTCACAGCTCTTTTTTCCCTTCATTTCACTTTTGCCTATGCTTCTTAGGGAGAATGATGCAACGCACAAGTTGATAAATCTTTCAGCCCTTCATGTATTTCCCCCCTCCTTATCTTCACTGGTTAGCATCTTTTTTCCTACCATTCAATAACAGAACAGATGCAAATTCTTCTGGAGTGTAGTATTTTTAAGATATTCTGACTCTCCTGGGAGAAAATTAGTTTGCAGCCCACATCCATTCAACAGGTAATTTGGTTATGCATTAAAAGGGCTCCTTCAGTACTTGAGAAAACTTTTAAAAATCATATTATAAACATTAGCTGCCTACCTTTATTGTATTTGGCTGTCTTTCCTTTGAAGTCATTGATAATACTTAGGGAAGCGACCTCTGCTACACAAGAACTTTCTCCTCTCATAACACTTTTTGGGATGATGTCATACTTTGTCACCTGCCTTAAATTTCCCAGGACAAACTGTTCCCTGTGAAGCTGTAGTTGTGCCCATCTTGTCTGCTGTCAGTCAGGTTGGGGTTTCTGCCTGACAGGGTACAGTGCGGGAGTACTCATTCTCTAAGCAATGCCACTGTCATTCACAGCTCCCCCAACAGCCTTGTTCCCTCATTTGGTGTCAGAGGAGGAACACAACCTGTCTTGGACCCTCATGCTCCAGGCTTAAAGTTTTAAGTCTGATCAGTTCCCCAACAGGGATTGGCAAAGATTTTAGGTTATGGGCTAGCTCCCTCCAACACCATCTAGGGGTCAGCAGTCAGAGATGCCTGAGGACTGCAATCCTGCAGCTGAAAAAGGAGCAATCCTCAAACAACTGGAGCAATACCAAAGCTTCCTGGAGGGCCAGGATGCCATCCGTCTTTTCAGGCTGCCTGGCATCAGCAGCGTTAGAGACAGTCAAGAAAATCCATTACCCAAAACTTTCTCCCAGGCCTGATAACCTATTTCTCACATAACAGAAGAGTGTCCACATTCCATGAGGAATTCGTCAAGTGTCTGCATTTACACATTCTTTCACAACTGTACAGACAGGGATTTGTAAAACCTTTATGATACTGTCTGGTTGGTATCACCGAGTAGGCTGATGAACAGCCAAGATTCAACCTCCTTGAGAACAGTGCAGTTCAGAGATCAGGGAAGCCTGCACCAGTTTGGGGGATTCACAAAAAAAACCAAATACCCAAATCTGCATCAAATGCAAAATAAAATAAAATTGAAAAAGGGAAAGAAATTCTCCAATCATCTGTCAGGCATGTAGAAAATACTGTTGTACTTCAAGTTTTACAAACAGCAGCCCTGACTTTAAATTCTTGGGATCAGACTTCTGTTTCTCTTGATCGCATTAAATACATTCTTTTCATGCCAGTAGATTGCATACATCACAGAAAAGAAATGGCTCTTGATATCTGTCGTTTTCAAAGTCAGATGATAATGATCAAAGTTTAGCATCTCAGTGCCTTACAGGGAAAATCCATTTAGAAATATGATGGGGGAAGCAAAAGCAGAGCTACTCCACTTTGATTTCCAACCAGGGTGTACTTAGGAACTGAAAATACACAGGTATGACCTTTTCCCTGTTGTTCATGCACTCTAGTATTCATTAGAGTATTTCAGGGTGGCTGCTTTCCCCACACGCATACCCTTTATGTCTCAGCTCACATAAAAACAACATTTTGTAGTGTAGATGCAGAGCTTTTATAAGGTAACTTTCTCCTTTTCAGTAAAGTATTTCTGTCCAGCTATACCCTGCCACACATGACAATGGTCTCCAGCTCAGCTGCTGCAACATCAAAACCCACACGAGACACTGTAGTCTCCCAAACACCACTCTGTATCACAGCATCTGACTCTTCCTAATTAATCTCCTTTGTTGTACAGAGAGCATCCAGGAGCTAATTGTTCTGATGAGACAGATAAAACATCAAAGGATGTTTTAAAATTTATTTTAAAACATGGCACGTTGACAGTACTGCAGTCTGAAGCCCACCAGGATTCAACCAGCCTGTTCCAGGGAAAGCTGGTCCCTGGGGCCTCGTCAGGGTGTTGGAGCACTGCCTCAAGAGCCCACCCTTGCAGGGGAGTAAGAGCTTGGTGTACAGTTCAGTCTCCGTATTTTTGCTTCCTTAGCTGACATTGTTGACAGTGATGCAAGCACTCTCAGTTGTAAGGGAAGGCATTATATGTGATGTGATGTGATAGAAGATCCCCCCCTATCTCTTTTACACTCCCCCAAACCCCTCCTTCCCCCACACACTCACTCTCACTAATTTCAAGTAAGTCTTAAGTGGCCATCAGACAGTAATGAGTTTTTGCAATTGGCAAGCTGGACGGATTTGAACTACTGACCCAAGAATTAAAAATGCTCCATATGCAGTTATCTGCGCATTCAGAATTAGTCTCACCAAGAGCACAGCAAACACCTTTGATTTCTGATCAGATCCTTCCACTTCTGACAAAAATAACAGCACCTCAGTCAAAACCAGGGTGCACTCAAGCCCCCACTACCTGGTGTTTTTCTTTCTACTCTAACAGAACAAAAAGAGTAATGTAAAAATCTGCCAGCCCAATTCTAGCCACTGTGAAAAAGTTTTTCTCTTGAAAAGATTGTTCACATGACGAACAACAAGAAAACTGAAAAAAGGAAAAGCCAAGGAGGGTGACCATTTAAGACCCTGATACAGTGCATAGGAACATGCTCACCTGGCTTCGTGGGACTTAGGTAGATGCACAAGTGCTGTCAGGAACAGGACTGCCTCTTTGAAACGGGGCCTTGGGAAAGAGGAAGTGGAGAGAGAACAAAGCAAGCATGGGAGTCTTTTAAACTGTCTGAAAAAGAATCAGAGGAGAAGAAGAAAAATGGCTGAAAGAAACAAAGGAAAAGGAACAAATAAACTGTGCTCAAAATGTTACGAAAGAAAAGAAGGAAGGTTACCGCAGCATGGGGAGACATGCCAGGAGAACATCAAGCTGTATGGGAGGAGCTGCTGGAGATCACAACACAAATGAGACAGAGCAGCCTGGCAGAAAACAGAAGCCCTCACGCCCTGCAAAACAGCACATTCCCTTCCCTTCTCCTGTGCTCCCAGCACTGAGGGACTAGTCCCAATTCCTGACGGCTTCGCAGGAGAGAGGGGCAGAAAAATTTTATGCAAAATGCCTTTGGGCCCTGCAGAATCTACAGCAAGGATCAAGACAAAATTCTCTCCTGTCCCTGGACTGTCAGTGTTTTTTTTCGGGATGGAGGTTGGTGGTACTGTTTTGATAACAAAGCTTGTTGATACAGGTACGAAGGAGGCTCTTGGAGGTCAAACACCACCCGTGGAAATGGAGCGACAAGTTTAACAGACTCACAATATTGGTTTTGGTGTTTGACCTTAAACAATACATGAAGCTTGCAGGATAAAAGGAAAACAGAGTTATAAACATGAACTGAAACAAGTTTTTCAGAGTTCTATTTGAAAAGTAAACGTGAAAAGGAAACATAGAAAATAATCATATGTGAATAGAAAAAATAACAAAGCCAAAAAGCTGCTATAAATTGCAAAGTATTCAGAGCAGATATATGTCCTGTCACTTGGTATTTTTTACGACTCAGGCTGAGTAACTGAAGGAACCAGCCGGTCCAATCTGACTGGAAAGGCTATTTTCCAGTGTTAGACTTTGTTTTAGGTTATTTTCAGCACTGTTGATGGAACGAGATGAAGAGATTAAGTTTCACCTACACCACGCTAAAGATATGTGGACAGAATTTATCTCCAGATATGAGCTCAGGACCAGGCCTGGAGGTACGGCGGTACTGGGCGCAGTGACTTCGATGGCCACCACCATAAGTGCTGGCAGGGTGCTCAGCACCTCTCAGCATTTGGCCTTAAGCGTGGAGATTTGAAAATAACTTTTGGCTGGATGGTTCTCTCCCAAGGATAGATGGAGTTTCACTGAAAACACTGTCACATGCTGTGTGACATTACATTCATAACATGTTCTGTTCTCCTGGGGTTTTAGACTCCTTTACAGTGAGACAAAAACCACATCCCTAAAATATAAATACCTAAGAGATACAGAGAGAACCAATATGGGAGAAAATGGGTATTTGTAAGGAGTGTTTGAAAACAACATTTTTTGACCTGGGATCTGTTTATATTTTTTCTTTCTAAAATAGGGACAAAATGTCAGCATCTTCCACTTTTTTTCCTTTCAACTGCAGTTTTGAAAACTTTTTAATCCAATGTTGACTCAATAAAGCAATGTTCAATATACGTTTTCAAAGCACGTTTTAAAAAATGAAAAATCACTGGAAAGTAAAAACTTCAGGTTTCTGATTTATAAAAACATCTTCAAAACTTCTTACTAGAAATAACGACATTTCAGCATAATTGACATGGCACTCATTTTAGACTAGTCAAAATGGAAAGCTGAAAGAAAGTTTGAAGAAAGTTTTGCAGTTGGTTGTAATACTGACTGTAAATTTGACATAACAAAAAACACACAGATCTTCTGATCACTTGACCTAGTTACCCTGGTAACAACACGGGGCTTTCATCGGCATTTCCTCTCCAGAAAGGACGTGTATCTTGCTAAAAATCAAGCTCAGGATTGTCATCTCCATCTTACTGTGAGGTGAGGGGGCTTGCCCAAGGACATGGAGAAAGTCAGAGCTGATGGTGGGTTTAGACCTCTGTTGCTGGTGATTGCTAATCATGCATTCAGACCATGGCTTCCCTTTGTGGGGAGAAGTGGAAAAGAGAAAGCAGCAGTGGTCCATACAGTTTAGAAGGAACCTAAGTCTCATTATGATGACAGCAGTTCCTTGGGGGAATATTGCATGAAGCTGGCAACACATCCTCATGTGATTGGGACGATACCCCTCTGCAGGAGACTTTTGCAGCTGGGAATTCAGGCATGCTAAAGTGGAGCAATTAGCCTTAGGATCATGGGACTGAGAGGAAGGGCCATAAGAGTGGGAAGGACTGATTGCTGACCTGGTTTTAGTTGTTTCCCATTGCTGACACAAATTTACTTACGTATGACCCTCCTATTGGTTAAAAACTCTAAGTACTGTTTGGTTCTTTCCCCCAATCCCCTTTTCAAACCTGGAAATGTATTTTACATCTATGTGCTCCCAGCCCTACTCTGTGGTCTTCTGTTTATATGATAATGGTGAAATACCGCTTTTTTCACAAGCTAGAAGCCAGATTTCTTTTCCATTCATCCATTATAGAATGAGAATCAGAAAATGAATACTCTTATATTCATTATATATATCAAGAGACTGAATCTACCTTTTTACTCCAAGAACTAGAGATGACTGCATAGCTCATGAATTACAAAGCAATTTTAAGACACAACAGCAGCAGAAACAGTAGTAGCGTTTGGCACAATGTACCACACAGATGCAGGATCCAGAGATTGAAAAGTAAAGGGAATTTATATCTATTTATCCATCCATCTCATTACTGCGTGGCTTTTACTTACAATGTGGGAAAATAAAATCTTCTTTTACATGCTATTTTTTCCATGCATACTCAACTTAAAGGCTGTTGATTTATGAAGCCTATATCAATGGCATAAAATATAACTATGTCACAGAATTTGAAGAGGTATGTTCAGGCAAATATGCTGGAATACCTGAATCGGTGAATTAAGATGCATAGCATAAAAATAATAAGTATATTGTTACCATAAATTAAAGCTGTAAAGATTTTTTTTTCTTACTTGTTGGCAAAGGGAACGATCTCTTCAGTGTCAGGATTGAACTGCAGGGCACTAATAAAACATGACACAAATAACAAATAAATTTCCTCTGTATTGAATGGTTTGAGATTTATTGAGGTCTCTTATATCAAGATCTATAGGGAGTTGTATAATCTAACGTATAAAATTTATAGCTAGGAGATAAAATGTGGATAAAATAACCATTACCTTACAATATTATTTCAACTCTTGCATCTAATTTGAATATAGTTTAATACAAAACATGCAGCTTTGGTGGAGAAAGGCATTTACACTGAGCAAAAGTCATGACAGTACTTTGAAACTGAATTACAAAAAGAAGAGAGAGTACATTAAGTTTTCCTGACATTTTACAAGTACATAGATTTACATATAAACTAGTGATCAACTCTCTTTAAGCTACATGAGGTTTTCAGTCACTTGTACTTTTTTTCTTTTTTTTTCCCCCAGTTCTCAACAGATTTCTACCTCTTTTAGCCAACAATTGAGGTATATAAACTATCTAAATGGAGATAGATTGTTTATCAGGGAGTGTATTGATAGGGCAAGGGGTAATGGGTTTAAACTAAAAGAGGGGAGACTTAGATTGGACATTAGGAAGAAATCCTTCCCTGTGAGGGTGGTGAGGCACTGGAACAGGTTGCCCAGAGAAGCTGTGGCTGCCCCCTCCCTGGCAGTGTTCAAGGCCAGGTTGGATGGGTCTTTGGGCAACCTGGTCTAGCGTAGGGTGTCCCTGTCCATGGCAGGGGGGTTGGAACTAGATGATCCTTGTGGTTCCTTCCACCCCAAACCATTCTGTGATTCTATGATCCTATCTTGGCTAATTTAAACTGTTCAGAGCAGATCCTCAGCTGGAGACACAGCACAGAGGTACATTGATTTATGCCATCTTAAAATCTGGCCAAGTTCAGCTCTGAAAATAAATTCCAACTAACCTGACTTCATGAATACCAGTGTGAGTATAGACTAGGTCTGATTCTGTTTTCATTCATGGTAGTGTCAGAGATGAAGCAATGACTTCCATGTCAGCTTGAATGTAATCTAGCATAAGAAAAAACAATTGGTTCTTTGGACCTAATTTTACCTCTCCTTGATTCTATGCTTATGAAACTATACTAACATAAAAGTATGATCACTCCATATTTATACAAGTATACATAAAATCAGAAATTAATTCACATTTTATTCTACTTCTGTTCCACTTTGCAGAACTTGCCAGGGCAGATATCACATTTTTCAAAACTTCATTATCCTTTGATACTGTCAATTTAACTGAAAATAAATAGCCTCTTGTTCAATAAGCATAACTTAATTTTTCAGGAAATTTCCCATATGGAAAATTTTGACACAGAAGATTGCTACCAGCAAACCTGAGCCTTTTACTATGAAAGTTATTCAGGAAAGCCTGAGATAGAAAAAAAATCTTCTTTCCTGCAAATTTAAAGTGGGATTCCTTCTTTTCTGATTTTCAACTACTCTCATTTAAAGAGGTCCTGAAAAACATTGTCACCCACTAGGGCGAACAATCTGCTTTCCCCTGCAACATGTAAACTTTTTAGAAAGAATTCCACATTAAGGTAAGACATCCTGCAAATCCAAGTCTTCCCTGGAAGCCCAAAGAGGCTGCCTATTTGCCACAATGGGGCAACCTCACCCCCAAGCTATTAGACTACCATTCAACCACAGTGTTCAACATGGATTTCAAGAAGGTGAGAAGCAAA
This sequence comes from Psophia crepitans, assembly GCA_013399095.1. NCBI lineage: Eukaryota > Metazoa > Chordata > Aves > Gruiformes > Psophiidae > Psophia > Psophia crepitans. Next base: position 62,682 of record VWZZ01000183.1, read on the forward strand.
TAGAGGAAACAGCTTCAAGTTGCATCGGGGAGGTTTAGACTAGATATTAGGAAAAAATTCTTTGCCAAAAGGGTTGTCAACCACTGGAACATGCTGTCCAGGGAAGTGATCGAGTCCCTATCCCTGGATGTATTTAGAAGATGTGTAGATGTGGTGCTTAGGGACAAGGATTAGTGGTGGGCTTGGCAGTGCTAGGTTAACAGTTGGACCTGATGATCTTAAGGAACTTTTCCAACCTAGATTGTTCTATGATTCTATTCTGCCCAGATGGGTTAATAACATTAAATAGCTGTTTGCCTAGATGTTTATTTACCAGAAAGTTGACACCTACTCTCGATTATTTAACAAAGAGCTACCAGCAGCTGTCAGAGGTAATGGTGTGTTTAGTGTTTACCTTGAAGCCAGATGCAATCATTGACCTTGAGGTGAAAGGCTTGATAACCTCTTCCTAGTCTTCTGAGCCCTTTTAGTTATAGCATTTAGGTAAGAAGTACCTTGCTGAGCTTCTTTACAGATACTGCCCAAAGATTTAACTGCTAATACTTTTTATGACTGTTTTTACCACTCTAACTCTTCTCCTTTGATGGACTAAGGGAACCTACTGTTCCAAGTGCTATAAATTAGTATAAAATCTCCCATCTCCTCTTATGTTCAGGCATTTATTTTTAGTTTGCGAGTTCATGTGTTGCTCAGCAGAGATGTGATCTTATACCCACTGAAACAGTGGTCAGAGATGTCACTTCTGGTTTTCTCCCCAAAAAGCAGGTGTGGAATACAGGCTGTTCTGCCTAGCCGTGCACAGCAAACCATCCCCAAAGTCACATGTTCTGGTGAGGTCAGAGGTCCATAGACTTTTGGCCCAAAGGTTGCCATTTAGGGCTTTGGTAATGATCCAGTGTAATATTGTAGTGTTCACCTTTCTGCCAAAGATAGCTATTTATCTTACAACTGTTTAGTGCCTGCTTTTGTCTGTTTCAAATTTGACTGCTCCATGTGCAGAACAGTGCAAGGGTGATTTGACAAATAACCTGCCCCAAAACCAACCCTTCACTTTTGAATGAAATGGTTTGCCCACAGAATTCCCTGTGGAAAGGTCTAAATAGTGTCAGTCACATGTCAGGAGTGAGCTTTTGTCCCTCAAGGGCAACAATTGGGGTTGGGACACAGGACAGACAGTAATGGTTAATGGAAGTCAATGGTTTGGGTAACTGGGGTGCCTTCTGTCACTCTAATATTGCATTTTGCTATTTTGTTTTACCTTTTAATTTATCTGTGTGTAAAGCGGGTTTGGTACTTATACTTACCTGTCCATAAGGAGCGGTGTTTAGACCTAATGAATACAGGCTTTTTGAACTCCTTGGATGAAAGAAACTATGTAAGTGCAAATTATCCTCGTCTATCCTCTCTGAAGTCTAGCCTACTTTGATGTGATTGTGATCTATGTCATTTGGTGTGTCTATTATAGGAGGGGTACTCACAGCAACGAATGTAAGTAAAGCTTTGAGTAACACAAAGTAATTCATGAATGTGTTAAGTTCAAACACAGGATGGAAATTATTATTTTAGGCATAGTTCCAGGATTTGGTTAAAGTATCTTTAGTTTTTAAATTACTTGCTCTCCATTTTCAGATACAAGTTAGCTTTCATATCCTCCTTGACCCATTAGAGGCCAGACCCTCAGGTTGGTATAAATCAGCAGTACTTTACTGATATCAATACAGCTGCCCTGATTTGTACTTAGCTGAGCATCTAGTGCAGTGAGGTGTATTCACAGAACATAGCCAGGGGCAGTACTCCGTTGAGATAGTCAGTAAAAGTAATGTGAATAAAAGCTGCCAAATATGAAAGCTGAAATTCTTAACTTTTATAGACTTATCTATAGAGTAACTATACAGGTTAAGTAAACCCACTCTAGATTTGTACCGCCATTCACTTTTGACCTTTGCACTAAGAATGCTTTAAAGAACTGTCAGCATTTCCTTCTAAATATATTAATATAAAGATTGATATGTCTGTTGTTCTGATATAAGCGTGAGAAGGGCTGAGAATTAATGTAGACTTTGAGAAATAATTCCTATTGTTTTACCTCTTCAGGTCACCCAATCTGAGTCAGTCATGCAAGCAGGTAGGCAGGTTTGTTCACACACGGCTGTCTGGATTCCCTTGCTGCACTCTGTCAATTCAGTTAGCACTGGAACACCACATTGCTATGGGCTCCCCTCTGCAGGAACAATATTGATTTCGGTTGTAGGCTTTCTCCTAGGACAAAACAAAAGAAAAGCTTCCATTTTTCTGGTCCTACAATGAAAAGTTAATGGGGAACTGAGTTTACAGTAGGGAAAAAGGGAGTAAGGAGGAGGGAGATAAAAATGGAGAAAATGTGAAGGATGGAAGAGGAGAAAGATGGATGTCGGAAGGATCTATGCCAGAAAGGTAGTTTTTCAGTTCCATCTCTCCTGAAAAGTTTACTGGCTTGGAAGAACTGAAGTCCCAGCAAACTATACCACAGAGCTTTCACAGGCAACGTGGATCATATTATTTTCTTTTTAAAGTCTCCAAAACCTTGATTCAATCTCCCCAAACTCCTTCATGAGTACAGAGTATTCCTACAGACAACATGCTACATGCATCTTCCTACATATGTGAACGCAGGAAGCAAGAGAAGGGAAACAGCAACTAGAACTAGGAGACCAAAACGAATTCAGCATCTGAGTTGGGTTATGCCTACAGATTCAGGCATTTGCCCTGTCTGCTGCTCTTCCTTTTCACCTACCCTCTTTCTACCTTCATTTTAAACAAGAGGGACTTGCACTTCATCCCTGTAAACTCAATAGAAAAAACATAACTGATTTCAATGGAATAAACTCTTTCAATTATAACAAAATACTGACAATACTTACTATTTTATTAAACTGCTGTATTTTTTCCACCCCATGAAGCATCCTCTCCTCCCTTTTTTTTTGTTGCACCAAATGACTAATTTAATCTGTTTAATCTGTAATTAAACACAGTCTTAAATGCATAAATTCTTTCCCTTGATGATATTCCTACTTTTGAGACTGATTTTCTTCACTGCCAAAATGTTTTCATGCCAATGACTTTTTTTTTTTTTTTGCTTTATTGTTACATTTAGCTTTAGCTTGTACCAAAAGCAGCATCTCCTTCCAAAATCTGCTTTTAAGGAAAATAAGACTCAGCCCATAATAATAACATGGGTTTTTTGGTTTTTGGTTTTTTTTCCAAAGCAGTTCATGAGGGGAGGAGGGGTAATTCTTCAGCATGCTCTCAATCCTGAGAGGCATTTGAAGTGTTCAGCCCTTTGGTTTCAGCACTTGCTCTAATGAGTGTATTTTTGTGCAGACTCTGAAATAGCAAATTTCTGAAATAATAATAACAATAATAATAATGATAATAATTTCTTTTGTGTGGAAGTAATCCATATTAAACGTGAAGGAGTCTGAAGCCTAGACCATGCTTGTTCCACCTTCCAATGATACTCATTGCCTGGATGTGTAAGCAGAGGCTGGTTGGATCATGACACGTAACAGGAGGCTGTTCTGCAAGCAGCATCGTTTTGTGAGGTTTTGTTCATATACTCCTCTACTTCTTGCCATTTTTAGGGACAGAATCCAGCTAGGCTACCAGAAGCTTTAGTTTAATTTGTATATTCTTAAGAGCCACCCCACCACAAGAGAACAGCAGTGACAAATAGCCTTGAATGGTGCCCCTTATGCAGGGGCAGTTTGGTACTCCTGAAAAATAGCGCTTGTTCAGATACTGATACAGACCACAGAAGTAAAGTCTGAACATATAAGACCCTGTTTGTGCCACACTGCTCCAGTATCTTTTGCAATGCCATTGCAGAGACGCAGTTAAAATCTAATCGTGGAGGTTTTTGTTTGTTTGGGGTTTTTTTCCTTTTTTTTTTTTTTTAAATAAAAAAGGTGACTGTACTCGATAGGCCTAATTCCCCTCTAGCTGAAATGGTATCATTGGCTTCATTAGACAGTGGGATTAGGCTTGTGCTGCGCTGCGTGCCATATTTTGAATCTCTCCTAGCTAGCAGGCACGTGATTAGCAGTGCTAACCAATTTGGTTAGTATTAGGCCAAAGAGACACTCCTCCTGATAATGCCATTTAGGTTAAATGCCTTCTCCTTCTGTTCAACTTGTCTGATACTGTAATGTTAAGCCAAGAACTTATCTAAGTAAAAAGATTAAACATATCTCTGAGGAATGCACAACATCATTACAGTTGAATCATGAGGTTAAAGTGTTGCACTGAGGTTGCAAAATATCAGATAGAGAAGAGACTGAAAGGATAAATCCTTACTCATTTAGCACAGTTGCCCTATTCCACCTGCTAATGAAATTGGTATGTAAAGTTCACTGGAAAGGGGTTCTGCATATTAGATGTTTCAGCACAAGTTACCTTGCATTCTGCTATGGAAAATGATGGCTTATTGTAATCATTCTTCAGGCTTGTTTTTCACTTAGGATCAGAGGAATGTAATTCAAATATAAAGGGAGTTGCCAATAATTCATTCTTAAAGAGCCCTATAAAGATATGTGGCCAATACTGTGGCCTCTTTCAGGAAAAATAATGGTCAGGCATTTTGCATGAAATTATCATTTCATTAATGTACCGATCGTTCCAAATGCTTTCAGACTTAAATATGAATTAAACAGTATCATATTCATCTTAAAGCTGCAGATACATGTCTCATCACCTGCCATAGCATTACATTTTCTTCATCTCTGGAAACAGACTTGTGTTTATATATTTGAGCATTGAAAGCCCAATGAAGAAAAGCACTTCATCACATGCTTAAGCAATTTAGTGGAGCAGGGTCTAGCGTGGGAGCTAACCCTCTTCACTGGTGAGCATCTCAAAAGCAAGCAGACCAATTTTAAAACAATTAAGGAGACATTGTAAGGTGAGACTGCATCAAAGAGTAATTAGGCTGCTCTGTTACTGGATAATATTAGGGACACAGGGATATTTTCCAGCCTTTCCCAGGAAGTTTGCACGCATAAGCTAAATGTAATATTCCTTTAAGGCAATGCATTCTACAAATGGGAAATACAGCCCGACATTGGCTTAAAATTCAGGATGGTATTTTTTCAGTCAGCTGGAAATGAGAGGTCCCTGCCATATCTTGCATTATGCAAGTTGTGTATGGCAGTAATTATGCCCTAAGCTGCTAGAGGGATCTAAAGGTGGGTTTTTAACCAACAATCAGACCAAGGCGTATTGGAAACAGATCACCAAAATAATCTAATTTAGACATTAAGTATGTGCCTTAAGTGCTGTACAAATGAAATTGCCGTGACCTCATGGCTGTGGCCTTCGACTCTCTTAGAAAGGGATGAAGATTTCAGTGAAATAGTTGATAGCTGTCTCAGAAAATGGTATGTAGGGCCATTTCAAAATCGTATTTTCTATGAAGGCTGAGATCTCGCCATGAGCTATGTCAGGCATATCTACCTTAAACAGCCTCTAAACACAGCCAAGGGGGGCAGGATCCTAAATTCTATACCCACTTCTGCCAGGGGTTAGTTCTTGTAGTGCTAATCCCTCAAAAATGAGTAGTTCCCTAGATATAAAGACTAATGAGCCTCATTTCCTGTAAATTTATGGCTCATGGCTAATTGGATTTGGCTGTTGGGAATATAAAAGAGCCACCTGAAGTTTTTCTTGCAGCTGTAGCTTCTATATAGGCTTTTTTCTGAGTTGATTCTTGCATGTCTAGTAAGGATTCAACTCTCCCTGCTTCCTCTTCCTCCTTTGTCAAAGGCATTTTTTCCTGTGGTTACGCACCTATTTTCATACAATTTTTTAGGAATGCTGTTACTACATTCTACCCACATCAAACTTGACTGGAATTGGATGGTAGGTCAGAATATCCTAGCGTGAATACAGATGATACAAGAACAGAAATCTTGCTTCCATTAAAAAAAAAAAAAAAAGAATTAAAAAAAGTCAGATTTTGGAGGGTAGCCTAGGTCTACAGAGCAAACACATTGTCCAGTTCCAGAAACAAGGAGTCAGGAGCTCAGAAAAAAATGCATGTGAAGATTAGGCAAGCAGCACTAACAGCACAACAAGGACTAAGAACCAGGACCCAAATTTGCAGCGTGCAGCAGACCGAAGAGACTAAGGCAGGATTTCTGCCTGAAAATTTGACAATTTTCATTATCCATCACCAGCAGTCTTCAGAAACACTTGGGCTCAGGTGCTGTCTTATCACGCTGTTTATTCCCTAGGGAATATGTTTCATTAAATGGAAATCACCATTACTGCCTGGAAACTAGAAAAGTGGCAAAAGATCATTACCTTCACCTCATACCACTGAGGAGCCATCAGACAGCTGCTGATGTGACTTTTCAGGGGGATACGCAGGAGGCAACAGAGGGGAAGATCTTCCTTTCCCCTCTCCTTCTCTCTCTCTCCAAAACTTAAGCTTCTCAAACCTTCTTCTCCTTCCCCTCCTTCCTCAGTGAATTATTTACCCTTCCCATGTCTTAGGTTCCTCTTCTGCACAATGAAGTCCATGTTACGCTAACACAAACACCACCTGCAACTATCCTGATGGGTACTAGAAAACTCCAGGGTGTTACTAGCTGTATCTTATAGGTGGGAAAATTAAGATTGAGAGAATTTAAGTGACTTGATCTGACAAGAATCATGGTTCAATGACTTCATATGGAGCCTTACATGACAGCACACATCAAAATACAATGGTTTGTGTAACTGGGTTATAGAAAAGCAATAGCAACTTCTGTTGGTAGAGCTGTCACTCAGTCTAATTCTGACCCAACCTGCCTACTTAAATTCCTTTAGCAACCTCTATTTACTGTGATCTGGAAAGTCCAACACAATTTACTGATAGCTGGCAGAATGCTTTGGGAGTGTGTCCTAAGCTTTGAGATTGCTGAAAATCTTCTAAGGGCTTTTATATCTGCTGATGGGTGAGGAAAGAGGCAGCAGAGAGAGAAGCGGCGGAAGAACATGAGATCCTTCAAAAAATATCTATGGAGATTTCAGGGTATGAAGAGGAGAAAAGTTCTGGAGATTTTTGGAGGTTTTTCCCCCCCCAGAAAAACAGAGGTGAATCAAACAAGTACCTTCAGTTATTTTTAAGGACGAAAACTACCACCCAAAAATATCCATGAAAATGAACAAATGAATAAATGCAAGCAAAAAATTCCTAAGCTAGCAAAACTCCTGAAACATCAGTTTAATATGCTCCACATGTGAAATATTTATATGCATTCAACATCAGATGAAATTTCATAGCGGTCGTCTTATGTAACAACAAGGTTGCATTAACAAGTCTGAAGGTGACAAAAGCATGAATGAATGTGGTAAGCTTTATGCATGAAAGAAACAACGCCAACAAAAGGCCTAGAAAAACAAAATAACTTTAGTTTATTTGGTCTTTTCAAGCACCCAAGGCAGTGGACTACCTAACTGTATATTTTTTGCAGTGCTGAGTTTGCATTACTGCAAACCTTTACAACCTTATATTAAATTCTAAAAGTGAGTCAAGGATTTGCCTCTTTGCATTTTGTAGCCATAATTCAAGAGACAGAGAAAGAATTATTTAACAAAGAAAGTGAAAATATTATTTTATTAGCACTATAGCCACAAGTGAACATAGGAAACAAAGCAATTAAAGTAGGAAATGCAGATATTTTGGTAGAAAATAAAAGACGTCAAGAATGTAGGAGCACCTCTCCTACAAGGACAGGCTGAGGGAGTTGGGGTTGTTCAGCCTAGAGAAGAGAAGGCTCCAGGGAGACCTAATCGTGGCCTTTCAATACCTAAAGGGGACCTACAGGAAAGCTGGAGAGGGACTGTTTATCAGGGAGTGTAGTGACAGGACAAGGGGGTAATGGGTATAAACTAAAAGTTTAAATGTCCATTTAGATTAGATATTAGGAAGAAATTCTTTCCTGTGAGGGTGGTGAGGCACTGGCACAGGCTGCCCAGAGAAGCTGTGGCTGCCCCCTCCCTGGCAGTGTTCAAGGCCAGGCTGGATGGGGCTTTGGGCAACCTGGTCTAGTGTAGGGTGTCCCTGCCCATGGCAGGGGGGTTGGAACTAGATGATCCTTGTGGTCCCTTCCAACCCAAACCATTCTATGGTTCTATGATTCCACTGCAAATCCCCTCCCAACATATCCTGCATCACACCTGCCATCTTCATGGTTGCAAAGCACTAGTTCTCACCATCATCTGCGGATTAAACATCTGTGGATTTATGCATCAAGCACGGCATTGTCAGCTGCTCTAGGGACCTGATTGTCCCACTCTACACTGCACTGGTGCAGCCTCATCTTGAGTACTGTGTGCAGTTCTGGGTGCCACAATAGAAGAAAGACATAAAGCTATTGGAGAGTGTCCCAAGGAGGGCAACAAAGATGGTGAAGGGTCTAGAGGGGAAGACGTATGAAGAGAGACTGGGGCCCCTTGGTTTGTTCAGTCTAGAGAAGAGAAGGCTGAGGGGAGACCTCATCGCAGCCTACGGCATCCTCATGAGGGGGAGAGAAGGGGCATAATGCTGATCTCTTCTCTCTGGTGACCAGTGACAGAACCCAAGGGAATGGCATGAAGCTGCATCAGGGGAGGTTTAGGTTAGATATCAGGAAAAAGCTCTTCACCGAGAGGGTGGTCAGATAACGGAATAGGCTCCCCAGGGAAGTGGTCACTGCACCGAGCTTGGCTGAGTTCAAGAAGCATCTTGACAACGCTCTCAGTCATCTACTCTGATTGGGCTGGTCCTGTGCAGAGCCAGGAGTTGGACTCAATGATCCTTATGGGTCCCTTCCAACTCAGGATAATCTATGATTCAATGACTAAGTACTGCATGCAGCTCGCTCCCTTATTTCCAAGTGCCAATACCAGGATGACAGCAGGTACATATGTACAACCCAAACACTCATAACTTACTACAGTATGTTATTGCAGCCCATGATGCTCTGATACAGTGTAAAATAGAGGAAGTTAATCTTTACTATTCAGACCTACTATATGTAATACTCAACCCATAAAACCCCTGTGTTATTAGAGGGGTTGCTATTGGGCAGCTTTGGATACCAAATTGGTCTCCAATTAGCATTTTCTCTTCTATTTTTTTCACATCAGGGACCAGCAGGGGACCAATGAATGGCAGCTAAGCAATGAGAGAAATAAAAGCACTTGAAAGCAAAAATCATCAAGTCAATAATAATGCTATTCCTATTACTGAGGGAAAACATAAGTGTTGTATAAATGAGCCTTGTGGTTTTGTACGTCAGACCATAAATATGCAGTTCTGCAGACAGAAATCAAAACTAAGTGATTCACTGTAACAGATATAATTAGAGAACAAGTCTAGAAACACTTTCTCCCTCCTTACTTGACAAAAATTTTTTTCTCTTCCCTACATCCATGATTCTTGTCACACCAGAGAACTTTCAGTGGAGTAAATATGAATCCTTAGAATTACAACAATGAAATTTGTGAGAGAGAAGAACTTTGCAATTTTGATCACATTAATTCCTTCTGTAGTTAAAAGCTGGAGTGGGAATAATTCAAGGTGTAATTATCAAGTTAGAAATTGATGAGCACCCCATAGGAACTTGGAAAAAGAGGGAGGAGGGAGGTGGAAATCAGAGCATCCCCACGATGTAACCTAACACATAAGAATATTATGCATTTAAATATGAAAATGGATCAGCTTCATTTTCATGCAAAATTGGAAAATGTCTCCTGAATATATCTTTAAGAGAGAAATAAAACCAGCCACCACCAGCAGAACACTAACATTCACTAATGAACAATAGACATTCAGGAGAAAAATAATACTAATGTATGCAAACAATCTAAGACACATACACCTTACTCTAAACCCTGCTGAAGCTGCTACAGGGAGACTCTCTATCAACTTGGGAGGACTTTGGATTAGTCCCAATTTGTAGAAGACTCACAGAAAGTATCAAGAGTTCAAGCGTTGCTATCTCGATGCTAAAGATGCAGAAAATTCCACCCTGGGGTCATCCTTTTTCAAATGGCATTTAAAGCCTTTACTGCTTTTTCTGCTAAGAGCTTGAAAATATGTCGTATATTCTACCCACAACTAAACAATCAGAGTCCTCACTGGCCAAAGGCATGACTGAAGTTCTGGGGAAATACTTGTTCTTTCTTCCCCCGCTACAGTTCATCAGATGGGAAATTCTCATTTCCACAAGTCAGAGCCACAGGATGTCCTCTAAACACAGGCAGGAAGGATGAAAACTCCACAAGATGTAGGAAGATGTGAGGCATCCTCACATATTTTGGGCTATCCAGTGGACTGGAACTGAGCTCTTGCTACCTAAAAAAACACTCACCAGCTTTCAGGTTTTATATTGCTTCACCCCCTGCCTCGCCCCACCCCTCCCACCCCCCGCTCCATTTCAAGTAAAAAGTCCTTATAGCAACTAGTTTGCATCCTGATGGACCTGAAGGATGGGGACAAGAGAAACGCAGTTTATTTCAAGAGATGCTTTCATGCTCCAAGTAAACCTGCTCTTCTTTAGGTGATCCTGCTCTAGCAGGGGGGGTGGACTAGATGATCTCCAGAGGTCCCTTCCAACCCCTACCAATCTGTGATTCTGTGCGAATCTGTTTCCAAAAGTCAATTCTTAAACAGCGTGTGGGCAATGTATGTATATACGTTGTATATACTGAAATGTCCAGAATTCACCCAGATTCCTGTGACCTCCCACAAAATGCTATGACTAAGTGCTTTATCTAAAATTCTTATTCATTGCTCACAATGAGAAACAAAGATAGTGAACAGCTTCGAAATGAATATGCGGCAACAATAAATCAGTTATTTTAAGTACTTAATGCAAAATAATTTTCTGTCTAGTTTATAATGAAAAAATATTCAAACAAAAGATATCTCCCTTACAAAAACACTGTTCTGAAAAAGCTGCTATTTTGCCCTCACCTTCACAATGTTTATTTTTCAGCTGTAGCTCAGAAAATTAGCAAGTACATGCCTTTTGCCTTTTAGGCTAATTTAATTAAAGGTGATACCAGATTGCATTATACCTCCTTAAAATACTGCTGTAAGAAACAGCCTGGGGAACCACTCCCCAGCTGCTTTAGAACAATGCATAATTCTGTTTAACTTCCCAAGCAGCGAACAATGCTGGTTTATCATAACTACTTGGAAGGTTGCCATGCCACAGCCTAACACTTCATTTCTTTATTATTGTAATTTCTTACTTCTTAAACTCAGAGGATGGATACCCAGTGGACTGGGGAGAATATTTTGTGTGATTCTGACACCTTTGAGAAAACCAGGCTTCACCGTTTGCTTGTCACTCATCGAACATGGAAAAGCTCAGGAAATACATACACACTCCAACAACGGTGCAGTGCCTCTGGATTGAAGCAGCTGTGACATATGGCTATACAATGGTTACTGGGAAGGTGTTTTGAACAGAGAAAGTGTGGTGTGTGCAGCTAAAACACCATGTGTTGTAGGTCTGCAAGAGTATATGCTCTCTCCAAAAACACACATACCATTTTGTACATAACATTTACAATCACACAGTTCAGAAGTAGTGCAGCTTGCAAATTATATATAGAGTTTATGTATAGAAGTAGTTAAATAGGAGCACAAACTTTAGGATGAATAGGTGTAGGTCAGTTTTTATAATAAGACAGATTTCTAGTGTCTGAAATGTTTATTTGCATATCACAAGTTACAGAAAAGAAAAGCAGTTGCTCTAGCTGGAGCTAATCATAAACTACCTTGTGATCTTAATTTCGTGAAAATACAGTCCATGTGTCACAATAACCAGGTAAGTTTGCTTTCATTCTGCTGAGCAGCATTGTAAACATTTAATTCCTGATGGGAAAAAATACCTAATTTCATTGGAGGTAGGGGATTGTGGGGAACATCCCAGCAATGGTAAGACTGATTTTCACTGAAAAGCACAGCTAGACAGGCTGGCCAGCATCACATTTTACCCACAGGAACCCTTGTGAGTGGGGAAATGTGCTCAGCACAACTGCTTGCCTGGCTTAGGAAATTGTGGGTACTCAAAACTCCTCAGGACTGAGTCTACAGTATTTTCAAGAACACCAGCAATGGAAATTCATGGCTAAGTTGAACCAGCATTTGGATAATTTGTCCTCTAGGTGACAAGGTTCTTCATGTTACGAGAAACAATACTGAAATGGATGAAAAGAATCTGCTTTTGGTGGAAGGAAAATCTGAAGATTAAAGAACTATTTTCTTTTTACAATGCCCTGATTAATTCTAGTGTTTGAATACCGGAAGGGTTTGGATTTTTTGGAGTGGTTGCTTTTTGAGGTTGGGTTTTTTTTTGGTTTAAACTAGTTTTACAATTATATCAATGATGACACAATATAATACTTCAGATTTAGAGAAACACAGAAATTAATTAGGTTTCTTGTTCTTTTCTTTTTTTCTCTTAGATATTAATTTATCTCTGTGAGTAACCAAATACACAGGAGAATCAGACCCATGTACTTCTATCTGTTTATCCATTTCAGCTAAAAAAAGCCCCTAAAAATAATAAAAAAGAAAGAACTCAAAGATGATGAGCATCTTTGGCATCAATGAAAAAACTTTCACCTTTTATAAACAACAGCCACAAAATCCTGTGATCTCCACTGATCTTTACCTGGTCAAGATTCCTTTTAAGCCTAATTGAAATTTTGCCTAGCTCTTTCCCCAGAACTACAGTATTTTACAAAAATGTTTCAAAACCTGTACTTGAAATAGAGCCATCAAGAAACGCTTCCACAATGGTTATACTGGTTTTCCAGAACAGTATTGCAGGCAACGTTTGTACAAATGTAGACATTAATCAGCTTAAAATTACCCTCAAGTTGATTTTAAAATTCTAGAATCAATATTTAGGTTAGTAATTAATTAAGCTAAATTACTTTAATTAATTAATTAAAGTAAATGGATTTAGCTTAAACTTCAGAAGAATCAAAAGAAAGTGATCTGTGGTAGGTGGGGTTTGCCTGCTCCTTAGATTTTCTATTGTCTTTTTTGTGTTTTTAAATTACTGCATAGCTTGCCATGCCTGAATCTCTCCAATCCGCCTATATTGCTACTGAGATATACCTAACAGTTACAGAAAAGGTTCAAAGACAAGGTTTGGGTGGTTTTTTTTTTACCTCAGTGATTCCTTACATGTCCCCCATGTTCCTCAATCTCAGCCTGTGTATTTGTTTAAAAAGTTATACCATCAACAATAATCCAACTTTGCGAAAGGTGCTGCAAAATTTAAAGTTCAAACATGCTCAGTTATCCGTAGGTGACAGAGAGTCTAAGTACAGTGTGACTGTTACACCTTGGAGTGGCGCACAACCACAAAAATAAATCTCCTCACGTAATACACCTGATAAACTAGTCTGAGAAAAATGGAGACATAGCTCAGATGCCACTCAGTTTCTGTAGCTGATCTATAAAGACCTTTGTGTGTGTGTGTGTGTGTGTGTGTGCATTTGAACACCAAGATATACTGCTGTTACTCTTACTACTCCCATGTATTTTTTCTTTTGCTGAGCAGGTTCCAGCAATCAGATGGATTAATGACATGTTGCTTCATAACAAGAAGTCAAGTGTTCCTCCTCATGAAAAGATAAAATAAAATAAAATAAAACACTTCGCTAACAAGATTCATTAAAAAGGAAAGCAGTCTGATTCAAACCGAGATCCAGCATAGTGCACCTGCTGCACAGCCTGCCTACTAGCTCCAGCTGTGGGTGGCGAGGAGGAGTAAAGAGCTGGATGCAATCCAGCGGTGCTTGCCCGCACACAATGTGTTACCCTTTGGAGAACATGCTAGGATGCAGAACAAATCCCCACAAAAGACTTTATACAATTTCCATGTTAGTTTGTGTTTCCTAAATCACAAAATAAGGTCTCGCTGTCAAGAAAATGCAAAATTAATGCCTGCATGGCCTTCCCATGTTGCTACTTCTCACCTCCTCTTTTATTCCCCAACACAAGCTGCTAGAAACAGTAAAAGCTTAAGCTGCATGAACACCAAGCTAAAGATCTAAGCCTGTTAAATAAGAATCCCCAGGTCAAGTCAGTGGACCCTGGGGACACCCATCTCTTTGTTGAAACCTTCAGCAGCTCCTAGACTCAACCTCCAAAATACCATCAGTTGCAAGCCTCTTTTAGCCAATCTACCATGACACGGTGAGTTAGCATCTGCAAGGCACTGCCAACGCACCTCTTACATCTGTCCAACCCAACCATACCCTTACCGTGGCTATCATTGTGACGTACAAACCACGGAAAATGGCTTCAGAAAACTCCGGCAGACACACACAAATGACACAGGTTGTTGTTTGGCTGGTTGTTTTTTTCCTTCAAGCAACACATGTAAATCTACTACAGGGCTTACTATTTATGTTTCCCTTCTGTTTGTCTTGTAATATGGCTATTTGCACTGTTTCTGTCATAGGTTGCAGTACAGACAAATGAATGTCATGCTCCTACTGAAACTGCAGCAGCTTTGATTTCTCTGAGCCTGGATTTATGTACCATGCCTCCTCTTTGTATTCTTTTATCCTATGGGTTTTTAGTTCTGAGCTGATGCGTCTCTAGATGTCGTGGCACACTTTGTAGTGCCAATGCTGTGAATAAAGAAGTACTTGATGGCAGGTGGGGTAACTAACATGCATCCAACACCACATGTACCAGTTATTTTTCCGTACTCTGTTTCTCACAAAAGATCACTCTGATTGTTCTTAGCAAGCATCAGGGCTGGGATTGAAGACTATGAGGAGTCTTTAATCTTAGAAACGACAAATCAAGAAGTCCTAAAATAAAAAGGTTGGAAGAGATGGAAAGCAATCTTTCTAAGCCTGCCAGACTGCTAGAGCTGAATGACACTAATTCACTTGCCTTAGAGCACTTCAGGAGGTAAAAGGTACGTTGTTTTTTTTTTAGCGTGAGACTTTTGAAGTTATCCTATAGGGTGCAGTCATTGCTGTTTCATGCATTAGGGACAGATTCTGGACTTCTTAATCACAAATTCGACAATCTAAGTAGTCCTCTTAAATCATATGCTGAGTAAGAGAAAACATTTTTTGAATGCCCTGTGTAATAAGGTACAGAAAACTTTTTGTGGGGCAAGATGACATCTTTGTTGGCGACATGGACGGTGGGATCAAGTGCACCCTCAGCAAGTTTGCCGACAGCACCAAACTGTGGCGGTTGACACGCTGGAGGGAAGGGATGCCATCCAGAGGGACCTTGACAGGCTTGAGAGGTGGGCCCGTGCAAACTGCGTGAAGTTCAACAAGGCCAAGTGCAAGGTCCTACACGTGGGTCAGCACAATCCCAAGGACAGCTACAGGCTGGGCAGAGAATGGATTGAGAGCAGCCCTGAGGAGAAGGACTTGGGGGTGCTGGTTGATGAAAAACTCAACATGAGCCGGCAGTGTGCACAGGCAGCCCAGAAAGTCAAAGGTGTCCTGGGCTGCATTAAAAATAG
>VWZZ01000183.1:78231-184715 GCA_013399095.1 Psophia crepitans
GCAGGTCAAGGGAGGTGATTCTGCCCCTCTACTCTGCTCTTGTGAGACCCCACCTGGAGTGCTGCATCCAGCTCTGGGGTTCTCTAGCACAGGAAAGACATGGAGCTGCTGGAGCAGGTCCAGAGGAGGGCCACGAAGTTGATCAGAGGGATGGAGCACCTCTCCTGTGAGGACAGGCTGAGGGAGCTGGGCTTGTTCAGCCTGGAGAAGAGAAGACTTCAGGGAGACTTAATCACGGGCTTCCAGTACCTAAAGGGGACCTACAGGGAAGCTGGAGAGGGGCTGTTTCTTAGGGAGTGTAGTGACAGGACAAGGGGCAATGGGTTTAAACTAAAAGAGGGGGGATTTAGATTGGACATTAGGAAGAAATTCTTTCCTGTGAGGTTGGTGAAGCACTGGAACAGGTTGCCCAGAGAAGCTGTGGCTGCCCCATTCCTGGCAGTGTTCAAGACCAGGTTGGATGGGGCTTTGGGCAACCAGGTCTAGTGTCAGGTGTCCCTGCCCATGGCAGGGGGTTGGAACTAGATGATCCTTGTGGTCCCTCCCAACCCAAACCATTCTATGACTCTATGAAGAAAAGACAGCTACTCTCCCTACAGAACTTGCAAGGAAAGAGTAGGATACTGTAGCAGATGCAGACAAGCATGGCGCTAGCAGCACTCAAGCTGAATACTGTGCTGAGCAGCCATGTCTTCAGATGTTTTGTGAGGAGGAAAGGAATTTGGCATGTATGAAGGGAGAAGCTGTTCCAGTCAGGAGGGGCAGCGTGAAAGGCCGGATGAGGAGACAAAGAAAGCAGTCAGATGGGAAGAGAAGGCAAACTGGTGTGAAAGGGAGGGGTGCAGAAGAACTGGGGAAGGGAAGACGGAGCAAGGTCTAGCTGCAGTCTGCTCTACGTGAGCAGTCCACAGATACGTGTTACCAAACAAACTTATGAGGAATGACTGACAAAAGTACCCACTGCCCAAGTAATCTGCACACAGTTAGAACCTGGGGCCCAGCTTCATTCAAATTGTTGTTTTTCCTTCAGCCCACAGATTTCTGTGCTATTGATGAAGATTTCTTTTCTCTATTAAGTCATAGCAGGCCTCAGCCTAAATAATACCAGTACTGAACCCGTGACCTTTTAAGCCCTGCTGTCAGGCAGGGGGGCTGCAGTAATGCGAAGCAGAGCTAACATCGAACCGGCGGGGTACAACGGCCCCATTATTGAGTTTTCTTGCAGTTGTCTGACACTGGGTAAAATCCTCTGAACGATGTCAAGACCTTTTAAATGTCAAGTCTTCCTGGCTCCGGGCACTTGTGCCTGAAAACTCCTAAAAGAGCAGCAGGGTCTGGACTGCAAAGAGCGATTGCAGGCTGTTTACGGAGGAAAGCAAGCAGGGGCAAATGAAATAAGAAAAACGTGCCTGGGAAAAGAGATTTTTTTTGCAGCAATGGGTGAGGTTTTGCCTGGTAATTAACTTAGGAATCATGCAGTTGTTGCAAACAGTTGACCTGAGGCTGCCCTCCAGGCTGAGAGCTAAATTTTGTATTTACTAGCTACCTTGGGAGAGGTGGAGCAGATTGAAAGTAGTGGCATTGAGGAGTATTTATTAACAAATCACTTTTAAAGTGGAGGGCAAATAGCCAATGAAATCTGGCTTGTGAATTTAATATGGTTTTGTCAGCATATGGTACCACTCAGGGGACATGAAGGAGGCATTTTTGTTACATATGTACGTGTGACTGGCAAGGAAGCTGTAATGAGAAGACTGAAGCAAAAATAGATGTTTCTTGTAAATACATTTAAGCAGAGGAAGTGAAGCAACACTGAAGTGTTCAAACGTCCTTTTGTGATACTACTACTACTTGTGAATATCAAGCTGCACCTTGCAGGATGAATGCTTTGAACTCCCTATAGCAGAAATGGAAATACCCAAATCAACAAAAAAAGCAAATGCATGAATAGAACTTTTTTTTGTTGAAGTCAATTGTGAAAAATATTATAAATCAAAATTCAAGACTTTGAAAAAATAAGTCTTCCACAATAAAGTGATTTAATGTGGATGGACTCATCCCATGTCCATGCTCCAAAACTCCCACAGACTTCACAGGGTCCCCACCCCCAATCTGTTGCATCTTTTTTATTCATCAGAGTCGCCTATTTTAACAATTTAACTGAGAGTCACAGAAAACTCATGAACTGCAAACAGAGAAGAAAGAGGAAAAAAATGTCCCATGTGAACTTAGAAATGCTCCTAGCATTCCCATTCTACTCGTGGAAAGATTTCAACGGACTTTGGCAGAGACTCTTCAAGCTCAAGTCTGTGAACATAGGAAAGGTAATAAGGAACAATAGGAATTTTCAGCAAATGAGCTCTTTTGCACTAATTCCCTACTTCAAGAGTGGTAGAAGATCGTTGAGCTAGGTACTTTCAGTAACTACATAACTTCCTTGCAGACAAGCCTTTATTCCTTCATTTACTACCCACCACATGCTGAGGGCACTTACGCTGGCTTGGCAGAGTATACGACAGTTGTAACTGCAGCACACAACCCAGCCGAGACAGATATTTGCAGAAGTAGTGCAATGATCAGGAATTATTCCACTTCTTCTGATACATCTTGTATTGCTGGAGGAACAGTCTAAAAAAGTCACACCTAAATCAACGACATACAGGCAAAATGATACAGCTATCTCCTGCAGTAACATTTTTCTTTGCTCCTTATATCTGTCATGAGCTCATATGGAACCAGGATGGATTCAGACCTTTTTTTTTTGAAAAAAAAAAAAGAAAAAGGAACAGAACTCATAACACACTTGAGAGAAAAATTACAACAATATGAAGTTGAACATGACATCATTTCTTCGTGGTCTGATACTTTTCAATCTTGAATCAAAGATGGAATGGTAACAGGAAGGAAAGCTAGGACCAGTGATTCTTCCATGTGTGAAGCAAGCTCTGCTACCTAGTTTGATAGTTATTTGCCTCCCAAAAGCAGCCACAGTGTGTGACCAGAAATTCAGGCCACCGAAAATTACAGCACCAAAAGACAAGTCCCATCAATTATTGTTTAGAAAATACTTCCATTATAAGCCTGTTTTCAAATACTTAGAACATTCTTAAAGACGGACGGATGGAAGGAAGGAAGGAAACACACACTACTAAAGCTATCGTTGCGTAGAATACCTTTAAATAGTCCTGTGCCCAACAGAGACTTTTTAAGAATTCTCTTTTGCTCTTTTAGAGGTTCCAAGTAATTCTCACAAGTTCATTTGTACTGCCTTACTCATATTTTATGAATTTGTTCTCTTTAGTAAAGTTTAGAAATAAATCCAGACTCTTATGTGACTACAGGTGGTCTTTAGCTTATGGTCCCTTGTCTTTGTTCTTATTTTCTGCCTCTTCATTTATCAAATGCTGCTACATTTGATGATCAGATGTTTGAGTAGGATCATTATACATTATTTTACAGCTTTGTAGCTGACATTCACTTAAAAAAATACAGGGTGGAAGACAGAAAGCTAATCTTTTTTGCAGAGCTCCCAGCAAATAGGCATTAATCTAGTTTGAAGATTTCATTATTTAAGTCAAGATCTACTTTAAGTTCTAGGCACTTATATGCAAAATGCTCTCAACAATGTATCTGGTGATACTTGTAGGGTGTCCACAAAGAGACCATGAGTCTCCTGAAAAAGTATTCATTATTCACAAATATTCACTGAGATTCATCACCTGTCTGCCACATTGCCCGTGCACAGATCATTCAAATTTCCAACTGCTTTTACTCAACACAAGTCGTAGTGTTCATTTCAGTTTCTTGGTTGCCCAAGTATGGCCTGTGGAAGAACCACCACCCTCCAGTAGCCACTCTGCAATACAGATTTGACATTTGCTAATGTGAAGAATAGTCCTATTCTGGAAGAGAGAATACGTACCACACACAAAAAGATACAGTAAAAATGAATTTGTTTAAAAATCATAGTAAACACTAACAGACTGTTGGTTTTGTGTGTAATGACCCAGCTGTCATTATTGCCATGGCTGCAAATTCTGCTTGCCTGCTGGGCTGCAGAATGATGTTGTATCGGTTGGATGTCAAGAACCTGATATTGCTGCTAATCGGCGTGGCTGGGAGCGTGCTGCTTACAGCAGAGCGTGGCTCCCCCTCCCAGCTGGGCTCCAACCGGCCGAGAGCAGAGCTGCAAACACGGCAGAAGGAGGAAAGTCATCTTTCTTCGTGAAGGCACGTACATTGTGAGGGTTTGGGTTCTGCTCAAATCCCACCATAGAGACCTTCCTCTTCAGCGGGAACCCACATCGCAAAACGCTGCAGGAGCAGGAGTGGCTCGAGCAGCTGTGTGAGGGGGAAGCCCAGGACCTGACACCACCCGCTGTCCCACTGCTCATCGGGCTCATTCCTCAGGAGCATCAGTAGCCGGCATAGTTTTTTCTTTTTTTTTTTTTTTTTAGAGGTGTGCAACCACAAGTCTGGTACAGCACATACGGTAACGTGAAATTCAGCTGTGCTTACGAATTTCAGGACAAACTATAGTAAATCCTTCATCCTCTCCTTTCTTTTTTCTCCTTCAAAACAGCATTTTCCTTTTAATGCAACTGAAACTTGTAGCCAGAGTTTGGCAGAAGCTGTTTTGCTAAAGCAGCAGTCTTAAGTTTCAAACAAACCTTAAAATAGCTCCAACTTTTGCTGAAGTTCAGAAAGAAAACATTTGTAAACTCAAAAAGAAGAGGGGGCAGAGGGAGAGCCTGAGAAGAGAGAGTGAACAAAAATGCCTAGGTTTGATAGCCACGATGAAAACACTCCACAAATGAGTGCAACATAGGCAACTGTACTCCCACGTCACCCACACATTTACAGCTCTAAATAAAAGAAAGTCCAGTGATATTATGGTTTTCTAAAGAATTATCTGCTGCTACACTTATAACGCTTGGCCGGAGACAATGAATAACTGGGCCAGGACCGCACTGCTTTTAACCTTTCCTGGCCATAGTGTTCTTGGAAAGCAACTTTAAAGTTGTGCATGTTGAGTACCTGCTGACAGGAAATTTTAAATTCCCAATGGCAAATCTATGAACCCTGAGTGCTTGCTTGTCTATCCAATTAGTGGGAGGAGAAAAAAAAAATAATAGTGAAAGAAATTGTGCTATTTGAGTTCTCTGAACAATCACAACTTAACAACCCAGTTCAATGCTACAATATTTGTAATCAGTCTATACAGTGAAAACAAGAAGTATTTTTTATTGAACATGTTTGAATAATGGATAAATTTAAGGAAATTGTAATCTGTTTTGCTGCGAAGAAAAGCAGACTAAATTAATTGAATAAATTATTCATTGTAAATTATGGGCTCAAGTCTACTACTGTGTCTTTGTATATATACATTCATTTTCTGGCATCTCTGCTGAGCTTGCTAACGAGGATACCAATTAGTAACAATGGTACTGGTGGTTTTATTTTAGCTTATTTTAGCTCCTGGTTTTGTCTGTTACCAAAAGCTGATGCAGTAAAAGGACATGGATTCTTCCATTTCAAACAAAATCAGAAAATACTGGAAGTCTAAAAACTAATAGCAAATAGACAACTTGTCTGAGCTTTACAGCTTGATCCTTCAGTCAGAAATTTGAATCCATTTCAGCGAGTGCCCAGGCTTTGGTATAGGTATTTGGAATAAGCCTACCAGTGTTCACAGGTGTTGCTTATCTCTAGTTATGAAACACCAAAATAGATATCTACCCCTAGTAACAAAGGGACCTCCAACTTACAGTATGTAAAATAAAGCTTATTCTACAGCAAAGACTTATGCTCGTACAGTGATTTGGAAAGAGGCATGCTGAACATCTGACTTGGGTAAATCAAAGTAAAGTCAGTCAAAGAAAAATCCATCTGAGGCTTCACAAGAGACTCAGTGGTGTGGGGACTTGAGCTACTTCATGGACAGACAGTACAACATGAAGGGTTCAGCAAAGCCCTTAGTTTCAAGTCTTTCAAAAGTTTGAGACAACATTGAAGAAATAAACTCTAGGGTGGAATAATTTGGTCTGATTTTATATGTCTACAGTATAGGTATCTGTCAGAGACTGCCCTCCATGGCTGCTTTTATAACAGTACTTTTATTGCAGTTCCTCCAACTTTTGGCGTCTGCTTAGGTTGAGGCAAACTCCTGGGCCAGACACTTTCTCTCTGTGGACTGCAAAGTAAAGTAGGGGGTGACCAGCTCAGGTGAAGTCGACTGCAATGTAGATGTCTGGCTGATCACAGCCCCTTGTGCCTCAGGACCAAATCGGAGACGGGTGAGGAACGGTATGTGGTACTGTCTGCGAACAGATTCTGACCGATACACGTGTTGTCCCCTCACGAAACATACTGTTCTCAGTGTTGGGGCAAACACCGATCCAATGCACAAAGAATGAGCAAGGCAGTTAAAGCCTCAGTACCTGCTGCCTTCCTCAAACCAAAGGTTATGGAAAACAACTAGGCAGTGAAAGCACTAATGCCCAGAAAAAAGATGACATACCATTTTCCAGCTTACAGCCTTTGTACAGGTTTCACTTATTTCACTTCCCTTGCCCGGTGGAAACAATTGCAATAACTGAAGCAAAAGTGACTATGGCTTTACCAATAAGTAAAATTGTCCAAGATTTCTTGTCTTGTCCAAAGTGAGCAATGTGGCTTATGTCTGCATAACTAAGCTGTATTTGACTTGCCAGCCCAGTGTGGCCTCATCCATGTCAGTTGTTTAAAACAGTCTCTGACCTGGCGTATTCTCTGAATCATGTCCAGGCACTGTTTGGAAAAAAATACTGGTTGTCACGGGCCAAAACTGCCAGGGAACGTGCTAACGATTTAGCAGTGTGGGTCACTGGGAGGCACTGGTTCAAGACTATCCTTTTACCACCTTAGTTTCCTAGCCTGACCTTACTAGGGCTAGCTTGGATTATCTGGCCTTATTTTAGTTATTCAATTAAGTAAAAGCTAAATGACAGAGACCACATCAAGGCTAAAACTGGAAACCTTCAGGTTTTACACAACTGCATCTTCACCTAAAATTGATGGATTTGCTTTCTTACACACTCATATCCTGTGTCAGTCAACCTTGCAGGACCCCAATCCTTTCATTGGTTGCTCTGCGTATATACTGGCTGGGAAAGGTCTACTTTGTACTCTTCCTGTTCCAAAAATTAACACTGTTTTTTTCTTTGGAAAACACATACAAATACAGCTTACATGATGTGATATGGAAGAGCCAGCAGAAAAACTGTGGATTGACAGTCTCTCTTCCAAACCTTTCATTGAATTTATTTGAAAAACATTCATCGAAATGTCAACTTGCAGTTACCATTTCTATGGCATTTTATTTGTTTTTTAAATGATTTATCTGCTAAGCTAACTCATGACTGTGTGATCTTCTGATTTCTCTTCATATCTGTGTATCTCACCTTCAGTGTGTACCTGATCTTGCCTGGGGCAGTCATGGATGCAAAGAGACCAATGCATTTTCTTACACTAAGACTACAGACCGATCTCTTGCCATGTGATGCAAGGTTTTGAGATAACCTGACAGGATACATCATTACAGATGTTACTTAGTCATGTAATTGCTGAGTCTAAAAATTACAGAGAATCCTGGTAGTGCTTTGAGCGTGAATGTATGGCAGCCTTTACTATCTTTCACACACTCTCACTTCCTTGCTGCATATCCCTTTGCAGCCAGCTGGAACAGTGTCTCTGGAAAACTCAGAATTTCTGAAGATTGATGAAACTCTTTGTTAAGGATTAACACAGCAGCAAAGCAGCACCATAAAACCAGAACAAAACTTCCTCATAAGTGAAACTGTTGATTGTCAAAAGAACAGCTTATGCCAGCCATTTGTTATCATTTGGCTCCTAGTCTTTTGACTTTCATGAAGATCGGATATGATGGTCTGGAAATCCCTCAGTGGCTGTCTCTTTAGAGAGAGAGGAACTTGAAAAGTTGGTTGCAGTGCATATTCTGTTCATTTTCAGGTAGGAGTCTGCAAGCAAGTTCACCTGGTGTCACTGGTTTCAAGAGAAAAATCTTAATGCCACATTGTAGAAAAGGCTGAGGACTTGGATGTGGGCAAAGCTGGTGCTGTCATCCTCTCCTAAAGGCCACTGATGTGACCACCTGGGCTCAGTATTCTCTAGAGCTCACCTATCAATCTATGCTGTCCATCAAAATATTTCTGGGATTAATTGCTATACTTTTCTATGTAGCCCTGGGGAAAATCACACTGACAGAAGATTGTTTCAAGGGGAATGGAAGGGAAAATGATCCTGAAGTTCCTTTCTGTCAACTGCTCTGCACAAATGAATGCACTCATTAGAGGTGTTGATCGGGGGAGGGCTGCATGTGTGCATGCAACGGGCCATCCCAAGGATCTACAGAGATTGGAGATTGCTTTATTTTCTGTACTGCATAACCTGTGATTTGTTAGATCATTATTCATCTTGATTTCTGTGGCTATGTAAAAATTACAGAGACTCAGTACTCCCTGGTAAAGGGTGAATGCCAGGTTGTCTTTGTTTTTGCTTACAGAGTCTCTTAGCTCCTTGCTAGATGCCCCCCAGTGACTGCAGAGTTGACACTGCCACAGTTTACATCACCTAGGCAAGCTGTTAGGATCCAAAAGAAAGCTAATTCTTTCCTACATTACTGTTGATTGTCAGTTTAATTAATCCCTGCAGTCTAGAAGACTTGGGACTGGATACTGTTCCTTCTTTTTAAACTTACGAGCTACTCTTGCTGAAAAAGCATGGTCTTATTTTAGTTGCCTGTTATTCTGCAATCCAATAAATTGTGAAGATGGTATTCTCCATACACTGTGGTTCATCATTGATCCCTATAAATCTTGTTCAAAAGAACGGTAAACACCACACTTTCTACTCTATGAACAGTGAGTAATAAGTAACACAAAACCAGAGGATTATCATTCTGCAGATTACCTGGTGCAAAAAAAACAATTTCAAACTCACTTCATCTGCTTTTAATTACTCTTTCAGGTATTTAAAACTCTTCACCCTGCTGCCTCATATATGCTAAACTTACTAGCAAGTAACTAGCATGAACTAATGAAGTAATATTTATATGTTTCACTAATAACTACAAGTGAGGGAGAGAGCACTAATTAAAAGACAATCATATCTGTGAAAGACTTCAAGGACAATGAAGCGGGACCACACTTACAAATCAATAAGTAGAACCCTGCATTTACAAAATTTTCCCCTTCCTGTAATCACAACACAACGTAGCTGGTTTTCCCCACGGAAATAGAAAAGTGGCAGGCCTCTAATTCTGAATGACTTAGTAAGAAAATGCTTTTTTGAAACCTAAAAAATTAATTTAACCTGCAAGTATGATAAGTGCCAAGCACTGCTTTTTATTGAATTCAAGTTGAAAGAGCATTTTTCAAAATGTAGTTTTTGATCAAGCTGCCTTACTGACTTCAGCTGAGGGTTTTAACTAGCTCAGGCTTTAACCTGAACCAGCCTTCAGAGAAACAAACTTAAAGCCCAGGCAATAAGGGAGCAATCGGTTACAGCAGAGAAGAATTGCTCATGTGGACTACACAGTTGTTAGACGAGTTCAATGTCATGCTTGGTGCAGGTGGCCTGGAAAAAGTAAGTAATACAGTCCAATCTGAGCAGTTAAAGGCAGTCTCCTAAATCCACCCACCCATTTAGGAACCTGAAATAAATGTGTGCTGTTATACCAAGAAAGGACAAATTAGACTTTTATCAACAGGAGGCACTGGGCACCTTTGGGAAAGCAAAGCATTTTAATTCTGGTGTCCTAAGTGCATATTTATGAGCCTAAACTGGGTTTCAATAATCTAGCTAGGATGTATGGAAACACATCCAAGATTTCTAGCGCTGTCCATCCAGAGTCAGCAGTCCTTGACCTGAGAAGGTCTCCATAAATTGCATCTTTCCATTGCTGCCAAGTTGCAATTGATCAGCCTCGTTTGGGAAGCATTGCCCCTTGTTAACATGTTGCATTTAAGGGCTGTGTTATGAAAATAATTTATGGGATTTTGTGTCCATCCACCACACCGCAGGAGAACAAGAAGCGGAGTTTGCAAAACATGACCTGACACTGCTGGAAACCACATAGTACGCTAAACCCTACCATCTCCTCCCTGGAGCCCTGATTCAACAAGGTAGCTACCCAGGTAGCTGCTGTGACTTCAGTACAACCATTTATGCTCTGAATTCTGCATTTATTGAAAACTTTGTTGAATCATGGTAGCTGCTGCTACCAGAATCCTCACTCATCACATGGATGCCTACTAAAAGAAGACAGCACATGAAGTTACTGCAGCCCAGTTGAACACAAAGACTGAAGTTCCGCAGCAGAGTTTCATGGAGGAGAGAACTCCTGCTGTGGGGAACCAGCATACCCAGCCACATTACCACCACAGCGTACATATGTCTGAAAAAGAGCCTAGCCAAGCAATGCCTAAACAAATGGTCTTTTGCATTGTTTCTGTCAATGGCAGAAAGAAAAGAATATTTGTTTCAGCAGAACTATAACGAAGAAAAAAAAATTACCCTGACAATATAAACGTGATATCTAATTTTGTTTAGTTTATTTAGCCCCTGCTAACCTCTCTTGAAAATGCATCAATTTCTAAGCAAAATTATCAACATTCCCTTTCCTTCCTTAGCTAGTAATATTTTCTGATTTTAGTATAAGTGTGCATATTGCTTTGCTCAGGACAAAAAACTCAACATCAATACCACCACTGACCTTAGCTGCGACTGCTTCCTTCAAAGTCGCAAGCATCTGTTCCCAGAAAGTACAAATTTTCAAAAACATCAGAGCATTTATAGAGTGCCGTGCTGAACATGGGGGGAGGTTCAAGGGGGGCACAGCGCCAAGCACGCTGCTCACAGCATCATGCCCACTGTGTTCTCTAACATCGCATGTACAGTGACCTTAGTACTAGGTTTTGAAATGTAACGCTACAGCTTTGATCCAACTACTAACTGTCTTGCAAACTGCAAAAAATCTTTCCCTCTTTTGGGAAAAACAAGTAATCAGATGTGCAGGCAGCCCAGACCAAAATCGAGATGTGGGTGAGATACAGTACATAAGGCCAAAACTTAAACAGTCGCAGTCATCACACTCATTTTTATCTATCTCAAAGTCATTACGTAAATGCTGAAAAAGAGAAAAAGCAAATACCCTAGCTACAAATAAGGGTGACACAACAGGCCAAGGAAGACTGGCTTTCTGGATCTCAATGCTAAGGCCCACTGGTGCTTCTCTTCAGCAGACACATCTGTTCCTAAACATTGTGTTGGAAAGCATGAGCACTCCAATTAATATATTCAGGTTAATGAAAGGCAAAAGAAAAGATTAAGATTTTCCATAACCAGTTGAGAAAGGACACAGCACTGATCAGAATGTGGCAGTTTCTGGTTGCTATGCTTTTAAAAGACTACTTGCACTAGGACATGAAGTAAATTTTGTAGATGTTTTTAAAGCATGTGTGACAGCTTGCTATTCAGAAATTTTGCATGTACATAGGGATTTTTTTCTCTTGGGAAAGAGACACATTAGAGAACTTCCTGAGGGGAATTTTTTTCTCCAACCATATAATGGTCTTTATCTTCACTACCTGAGTAAATGTTGTACTTTCTACTATTCATAAGCCTGGTTCTTCTTAGCATGTTGGAAGTTAGTACAAGTTGCCTTGACAAATGCAGAGTGGGAATTATTTCAAGAAGGGTGTTAGCAGAACCATCCAAGTGTGGCAAACATATTAAATAAAAACTTTATTGAAATAAATATAC
This sequence comes from Psophia crepitans, assembly GCA_013399095.1. Classification (NCBI taxonomy): domain Eukaryota; kingdom Metazoa; phylum Chordata; class Aves; order Gruiformes; family Psophiidae; genus Psophia; species Psophia crepitans. The sequence goes on from VWZZ01000183.1 coordinate 90,055, forward strand.
AAGATGAAAAGCTACAATAGTACCTACCTCACTGACAGGTTTATAGCTCAGTGCTTAAAGGCAGAAAAACAAGAGCAGGTGAGAGCAGTTGATAGGCTGTAAGATGCCACACTCGAACCTTTCTGTATACTGGACTTGCATAACTCCTGTTCCCTGGCTCTACGAAGTGATGTATTGCCTTTTGGAGAAATTGATTTCTCTCTACTCATAACACAGGCAGCCTAGGAGCTCAAGCCTCTTCTCTTAGCCATGTAATATTTTGAGTTCTATCTATAGCCTTCCAGGTTCACAGGTCTCAGCACTAGCATCAAACCTTGCCATGAATTTACCCTGTTTAAGTTTGGCCCTCATCATTCCAGATGTTTCCTACGCCACTGCTTGCAAGTGTGTCCATGGATTAGTCTTCACAGTGCTGGAACTGGGAAAAAAACCAACAACCAACCAACTAAAAAAAAATTACCCACCAACCACAACTCACTCGCTTTGTGTGCAGCTTTTGCGCCAATTCGCGTCTTGGCCTAAGATAAAAGCAAGGGTTTGAGACTAGAAGACAGAAATACAGGGCAGGAGGTTGGTCTGAACACCAACAAGGAATAATTACTGGCACTGACCCTCCAAGAATATTCTGGATGTATAAACTTTGATGATGCTTTTACTCAATTCAGGCAAGAATTGGCCTAAGTACAAACCATGCTATAAAAGGAATAAGAGACAACGCTAAGATTTCGGCTAATTTTTCTTCTTTTTAGGGAAGAAAAGTAGTTAATACCATCATTCATAGCATTCACAGGGCTCTGTGGGAGACTCGGGTTTAAATCATCTAGTGAGTTGATGTGTACAAGCATAACTCAAAAAATCATAGAATCATTAAGGTGGGAAGAGACCTCAAGGATCATCTAGTCCAACCATCCCCCTATCACCTATTGCCCACTAAACTATGTCCTTAAGTACAACATCCAACCTTTCTTTAAACACACCCAGGGACGGTGACTCCACCACCTCCCTGAGATAGAATCATAGATAGAATCTAGACACTCACCTCAAAGCAGTCAGTACATGAAGGAAACAGCAAGGATGCAGGAATCATGCAGAACAAGAATCTGAATTGGAGTTCCCTACACTGCAGATCCCAGCTCCAATTGGAATTATTTTCTTTTGAAGATATCTAAAGATATCCAAAGCTTTAGGGGAGAGGAAAATAAGTTCTTGTCCAGACTAGCTAAAAGCTGACACAGCTCTCGGGCTTTGAACATCTATCTGCAGGAGTACATGAGAAACTATAAGACTCCTACCAGCAATGTCCTTCCCAGCCATGCAGGTCAATATGGTTCTATACTGCAGTCTCTGACGGACTTTGTAGTTTCCCCACAACAAGACCTGCTAAAGCCATTTGTCATTCGGCTGAGAGCCTCAGGATTTAATGCTCCCAAAATGGCAAGTAGAAAAATTTACGGGTCTGTATGAAACATCTTGGAGATATCCAAATATGACCCAAATTTGGTGAGAAACACAGCATAACTCTGTGTAAATATTGGCATTAATAGCAGCATAATAAAAAATTAAAGAAAAAAAACAACCAAGCAAACTAAGAGAGCAGACTTGGGAAAAAAATACCAGATCCTATATTGACAGAAGTGGCCTTGATTCTGTAAAATTAATCTACTATTTGAACAGAGGAACACTAAATACTAAGACAGACAGACTGTAAGGGGAATAAAAAGGAATGGCTGAGGTGGGAAGCTCACCACTGAACATCTTTCCCAACAACAACAGCAGGGAAAAAAAAAAAAGCAGCAGGTTTCCAGAGCACCAACCACATTGTTAATTAGCAGTATAATTCTTGCTGCCTTTAACGATGGCTTATTCTGCTCTGGCTGTCAGAAGAAGAAAACAGGAAGGGCATTTGGAAACCTTATGAAAAATAACCACAGTTTTAGGGCATTTGGGCTTGAAAAATGTACAGCTGTTGATGGATTAAAAGACACACACACAACTCCCATAAACATTTGAAGAATAATAGATGGAAGGAAAATAGGTAATAAGAGAGTGAAAGATTTTGTTTATAGACTTGACTGGTTGACTAGGGTATAATTATGGGACCTGCTTCCAATCCATCCTATGTAAAATAATTGGTGTGTACAGGAGAAGGATTTGCTTATAATAAATGGATTTCCTTACGATGGAACAGAATGATATTGGTGTGAATACACTAGAATGACAGCATAATTTAACAGGAGTGATGCTGGCGGGTGGACGTTATTAGCTTCAGCATTTCTGAAGGCATGTTATACCTGCAGGCACATCTTACTTTCACACAGAAGGTGCACAAGGTAAAAGAAATGGCAGTCTTCTAGATCAGAAGTTTTAAAGGAGTTAACTAGATAGCACTAATCTTCCAGCTGTATTGCTGACCAGCTGAGCTAGGTGCTGCAGAAAAGCAGGTGGCCAGCATGGGTTCAGGCAAAATTGTTCATGTCTGGTGAGGAACAGATATGGAGAATGTCCTCACTGTTCTCCCAGAGCTGAGCTAACCAAGGCATGTGAGAATAATAGAGGGTGCGAACACCCACTGTGTTATTCTGGTCCTGCTTCCCCCCCAAAATTTAGAGTTGTTCTATCTAGTACCACTAGCTATCAGACTCAGGGAGCCACTTCAAGTTCATGTATTTGCTGAGCAATGAGGAGCTAGGTCTGGCTAAAGAAGAAGCATCCAAGTTGATTACAGGCCTTGAGTAAAAGGATCATCATCCATGGCCCTAGTGGAGTTTTAAAATCCTCTCTGTAGTTCTGAAGGGTTGAGATGTGTTCAATGTATGCATTGCTATCAACATTGACCTTGCGTTTATGAATTGTCTTTGATGAATTTGGCATTCTGATCAGAAATAGAGCAGTTCAGATGTGTTCCAAGTTAACAGTAACCAAGCAGTTACCATTATATGTTAAAAAATGTTCTCATGGACAGGCTTCATGAAGAGCCATCCCCAACGACCCTACCAAAAACTCTACCAATCGCTCTTGGAGACTGAGGATCTGGAGACGGTCCTTCCAGCTGAGGAGGGTGATACAGTAGCAGGTCAGCATGACAGTACTGCCATCACTACTAGATTTTTTTTTTTTTTCTTTTCCTGCCAGCAGTGGCAAGGCTATTGAAAACAGAAACAGACTGTTAGATCTGAATGGTCCAACTTAGTGAGCAGAACCCTAAAATATGAGTTAGAACTCCTGGGTTGTACAGCTTACTGGGTAGCCTTCTTTTTTTGCTTATTGTTATATGACAGAGTCCATCTTGCCTATCTTTCCTGAGTGTTGCTGGTCAAAAGAAACAGAGACTATCATTATTATATTCACTGATACATTAGTAGACACAAGTACTAAAAGAAATCCAGAAGTTAACTGTTCTGCAGTGCGCAATAAATAGTACTGCTGTTACTACTAGTGACAATTAGTTGCTGAGCAGGGAGTTGCAAAGAGTGTCTTCGGGGTAATATACTGTCATCTACACCTATATTCAGCAGAAAGAAATCATAGGGTCTCTCTGTGGAAAAGCCATTTAAAAATATATACTGTACAGAAGAAAGCGTGGTGAATGATTTATGTAACACACTACTGATATTAAAATCCATAGGTACAATTTATTTATTGTTGTTAAATATCTGTGAATTTCATTTTTGAGGTCTTCATCCCCTACTTACAATGCAAGGTTGACAAATTCTCCAAAGGCTGGCATAGATCAAAGCTATAACTTATATTTTAGTTTTCTGCACTCCAAGATACTTGCTCCAATTTCAATTTATTAAGAATAATTAAAAGTATACGTCAGAGTAGAAAGGACATAAAACACCACAGAGAAGTCACAAGCCTTGCCAAAAGTTAAATAAAAACATTCCCTTCCATCAGCTTTCCAAGGAAGAGGAGCCAAATATATCTCTGGAGCAACTCCACTGAAGTCAGTAGGGTGACAGAGGGAATACATTTGGCCAATGCTACCTGGCGTAAGGCCTTCTAGGAAGCATTGTGATTTATTAACAGGTTGGCCACACTACTGTCTTCAGTCTCTCAAGTGTATCCTGCAGAATAGATATGATACTTTTCTCCACTGTACAATCCCACTCACACTAACAGAATAGTAGCAAGGAATGACTGACCACAAAGCTCTACAGTAGGTAGTGCGAGTAAGATTTTAGTCAAGTGATTTGCTTGTTTCCCTGCATTCCCCTGTTTTTATTTCCTTGTCCGGAAAAGCCAAAATTTGTAATGACGTGGCTGATGGTTTCACGTAACCTCTGGGCTCTGGTCAGTAAGCAGGAACAGGTACGTGGGCTGGCATGTCATATCACAGCCCCATCTTTGCTGCACAGATGCCAGAACTGCTTACGTTACAGCTCCTGAATCCTGATAGCTTACAGCGTGCCGTGTTAAGACAACACAAAATCAGTGGTTGTTCATTGCACTGACAACTGACAGTGATAGCTGAAGTAGCAAACAATTGCCAGTGTAACAAAGACAACTTCCAAGTGTGAATTTCCTTCTCAGAACTGGTTTTGCTGCATCGTTAAGCTAAAACGCCACCTCCTTTCTGAAGGGGAATACCCAGATAATTTCCTTCCTATTTATTTGTTTTGTCTTAACATGGACGCTGCACTAGGACCTGCTGGAGGGGGTCCATGCCACCAGGTTTTCAGGAATGGCAGCAAACAAGGATGCTCCATCTTATGCCCATTTACACACAGCTGCCGTGGGTAGCCAAGCTGCAAAAGGTTTTGCAGCCTTGAGCAGCAGGTAAGCCTAGTCTCAAGGAGAGTCTCAGTCCTACTCGTAACATACCAGCTATCCACTAAAAAAATCACTCTGAAGCTGACTCTTTTTCAGACACTTGGTAGGAACAAAAAAAAATCTTAGTAACAGCCAGTGAACACAGGACTGCAGCATCTAGAACCACATGGCTTTCTTCTACCCACCTTAAATTGCAAGATCAGCATCATGGAATTGCCTTCTCCCGGAAACTGGTGTGGCCAAAGATCAAAGCAATAAAGTAAACTTTCCGCTCAGAAAAGCTACTTCTTTGTGATAACAGCCTTAAAGAATGGCCCTAGGATCATAGTTCTAAAGAAACCATTTAGAAACAATCTGATGCTGAAATTAAATCTAAACAGTAATTAAAAAACAACAAAAAATCCTACACATAAAGTCTAAGGAGAAGAATAGCACAACACAAAGGAGAAGAGAGCTTAGAGTTTTTCAGAAAAAAAAAAAACAACAGTATTTTTTTCTACTGCTGTTGGTATATGAACACTGTAAGAATCAAGTGAATTAGGAAACCATTCTACAAACTCAGATTAACAAAACGGTTCAGAAATAGGTTTGCAGGTGGGGTAAGGTGGATTTTACCCAGCAGATGCTTATGCACATTATGGCCTGCTTCTTAACTTTCAACAAGAAACAAAAGCATCAGTTAAACAGTGTTCTCCTTTCCATTGCAGAGTAGACATCCAAAGCAGATAAATCATAGAATCATAGAATCCCTAAGGTTGGAAAGGACCTCTGAGATCATCAAGGCCAACCGTCAACCTAACACCACCATGCCTGCTAGATCATGTCCTGGAGTGCCACATCTATGCGTTTTTTGAATGTCTCCAGGGACGGAGATTCAACCACCTCTCTGGGCAGTCTGTTGCAACACCTCACTACTCTTTCCATGAGGAAGTTTTTCCTAATATCCAACCTAAACCTATCCGGACACAACTTGAGGCCATTCCCTCTTGTCCTGTTTTTTGTTACTTGGGAGAAGAGACCAACACGCTCCTCACTACGACTTCCTTTCAGGTAGCTGTGGAGAGCAATCAGGTCTCCCCTCCTCTTCTCCAGACTAAACAAGCCCAGTTCCCTCAGCCGCTCCTCATAAGACTTGTTTTCAAGTTCCTTCATCAGTTTTGTTGCCCTTCTCTGGACACGCTCCAGCAGCTCAATGTCCTTCTTGTATTGAGGGGCCCAAAACTGGACCCAGTACCCAAGGTGAGGCCTCACCAGAGCTGAGTACAGGGGGACAATCACTTCCCTACTCCTGCTGGCCACACCATTCCTGATGCAGGCCAGGATGCCATTGGCTTTCTTGGCCACCTGGGCACACTGCTAGCTCATGTTGAGTCAAAAGCACCCATAATACATGAGTAAACTCTTAAGTGCTTGAAAATTGCGCTTAGCTGTCTTTGAGTCACATGAATGTGGGTGTGAGAGAAAAGGACATATGTTCTGAAAAGCCTCAACGAGAATTAAACTTGAAATCAAAAGCCTACATATTAACCTTTACTAGGAAGAAAATATGAAGTTCAATCTAAACAATATTAGGCAGGCATCTAAAAATTAAGGCTGTAGTAAGTTAAAGGTGTAAAAAAAAGAAAACCAGAAACCCACCCAAACCCACACATTGAAATATTTTTATATAGGTTATTCTCTTCCTCTCCTCAGTATCCTCTGTGGCTGATCTTGGAGTCATCTGCAACACTGCCAAACAACTTGCAAATGGTGTTTACAGTGAAGCTGCCCACAGATTCCTCCTAAAAACCTGTGGATATGGATGTTGTCATTGATACCCATTTCTCTTTCTTCCCCCACCATCTTTAATCCCAGGAAATAAAATGGAAAGACACGTGGAAAAATGAGAAACCTATACCAATGCATAAACACAACAGGAAATGCAGAGAGATAGCAGCTGACTCTCCACTGCTTCATAATCTATACAGTCATTCAGATCTATGCAACATGATCTGAAAATCCAGCTGTGCTCTTTCAATTACACTGTCATCAATAACAAAAATTCTGCATTCAGAATTTATCTCACAGTTTTGTTGCCGATACATGAAATGGCAGTGTACAGCTTGTTTTCCCTTTCTATCAAGCATACATAATATGCAAAATCTGAAGCACAGGCTCAAAGAAGGAAAATTTGTCAAATAAGAAGAGACTTTTTAAACAACTTTTTTTTTAAAACTGATACTTGTTTGTTTTTTGTCCTTCTTATGTTTTGATTGTTTAGATAAGCTAAAAAGACAAAGGGCTATAACAATCATTGTAAGTACTACTGGTAATGAAAGTCCATGAGTACGTTGTACATACAAAAACAACCATGACAGCGGGAGGTATTGTTACTGTTCATGAAATTTTTTGATTAACTGTGAGGCAGATTTCCCAAATACATATTATCAGAGTTCTGCAGAATAAATGCACAAAGAGGATAGCTCAAACAAAGGGCTAACAAGAATGCACCAGCAGGTGGGAATATGGGAAGAGACAACTGCCTGTAAATATGCCAAGGTACAGAGAATAACTTGGGAAAGAAATGACCCTGCAGCATGACTCAGATGAAATTGGCTGAATATAACAGAAGCTGCCTAGGAAAGAAACTTCTCCTAGAAGCTACAGGGAGCTCTGTTATTTGCACAGCCAACTAAATAGGTTGAACAAATATCAGTTGTGTCAAGCACCATGGAACTAAGACCCAAGAGACAATGGCAGGATCAACTTCTGCTGATAAAGGGCAGGAGGATGGAGGCTGGGGCAGGAAACCACAAGTAGACATGAATCAACTACATTGACCTACTTTGGTGTACCTGCATAACCTAGAATCATAGGTTTTGACTGCAGTATGAGCATTGTAGGATGGTGCAAACCTAGCATTAATCAGGGAGGGTGATAGTACTCACCCCCAATACCTTTGTCTAGGCCACTCCAGGGGATAACCTACTCTAGCAAATTACATGCTGAGGAAGAAAGGGTGGCTTCACTGGGATATGGGACACGGGTGGTTCACAAGACTCCTGTGAAGCCTTGTTTCTCTCCAGCTTTGGTTTGAGAAAGCAGTATCCTCCTCATATAAATGTCTTCCTCTGTCCGTGGTTGAAGGAACTGCCCCATTAATGTACTAACTTCATTTGGTTAAGAATGTTCTCACAATAGAACGTGATCATGTGTGGTTATTAACTATCATGTTGGACACATCCCAGTTCAGTGAAGTACTTTTTGCCCCTATAGGTTCCCTCTATAGTTGCAGGTATATGCTGCAACTCTTTACTTTCACCTGCATGCCACCTGCATGCAGTTGGTATGCTCTATGCTAATATTCTTCCATTGGTGGGTAGAATGACCTCTAAGAATCATTTATTATTAATCAATACTGCTGTTAGGCATCCCTCAGCAAAGACAGTGACAGTAAATCACCTAATGATCATACAGGGCTTAAGAGATATTTACAGGGAGACATGCAATAAGCACGTAAAGTATTGAACTTAAAAGAAAAAGCTGAAATAATCAGAATGATATTTGTTTTGAAGGGAGACACCATTTCAAGCACATGGAGCAAACAGTGGATTTCAAGAGAATTAATCTCCTGCATTTTAGTCAGCCTTATTGAATCGCCCCGTAATATTCCACTTAACTTATAATATTCAATGTTATAACAGCATCCGGAAATTTTCAATCAAGAAAGTTGTTTGGAAGCTCACATACTAGCTGAAATGCTAAATATAAATATATTATAAACCAATGAATGGAAAGATAGTTTAAAATCCATTTAATAGCTCTTTTTTTGAGCACTATAAATATCTTGTGGTTCTCAGTTGGGGGTTTGAAAAACAGCTGAGCCATGATTTACAGAATTGTACCTTCAGTTTCTCACAAGCAAACTTCATTGCTTACAAAAGGCACAAATTCATTTGATGTCTCCTTTCAAAAATAAACTTGTACCTGACAGTACAAGTTAACAGGATGGGAACCTTATAAACAGATACTTTAAAGGAATTCACTGAAATTCCAGATTCCACGTGTTTCAAGATTAAGTACAGCACTATCTCCATTTAAGATAACACTGGATCTTAAACCAGAATATACAGAAAAGGGAGATGATGTCTTGAAAAATATCAGGGTTTTATCAGTCTTTGTCTTCTATGAAAATTCAGGAAGTTGTCAGAGTGTGCATGAAAGAGATATGCTAAACCCCTGATTTTTCTCTTGTACTATTTCCAAAATACTTCAGAAAGAAAGTTTCCTCAATATAACTTAATAACTAGAGAAAAACAAAGTAGTACAGAAAGTTCCAGATGATTTTTGGCATTACAGATCACGCAGGCAAGGCAGAGCACTCCCCAGGTAACTTATTCTTTTAGATTTAGAAATGCAATTTGCAGGCAAGTTTTAAAAATATAAGTAGTAAGTAAGATAAGCATCCCAGTCATCTTAAAAAAACATAAGCCCTGGTACTGTTCTCTGAAGCTATTATTTGAAGGGAAAAAAGGCCCAGGATATTCCTTCTCAGTGATTACTTGCATTTATCTTCTGCAGTTTTCAGAACTATTTCTTCAGACTCTTACGCCAATAGCTTCCCATCCCTGTTGGGCCTCTTATAAACACATCAGGTAACTTTTATGAAAATACTTTGGCTGAATCCTCAGTGCTGCAGGAGCGGGCACTGGCACACAGTCTGACAGCATAGACAGACAGCGGCAGTTTCCTACTTCTCCTCCTCCTCCTCAAATCCGGGGGATCCTTGACAGCACAGAGCAACCAGCATTGCACTAAGAGTTATACACTCTGGTGATGGAAAAATGCTTTTCTCTCCATCCCTGTTTTTCATTATTTATGTCTTTAAATCTCTCTGTTTGGTTGGGTCTGCACTGCAGCGCTCTAAGGCACAGCCCAGGCCTCAGGCTGCCTTGTGAAGTCTGGTACGAAGCTGGTCAGTGTGGAAATGGAAACTTAGGCTGGCTGTGTTCTCACCTCACTTGCACCAATTGGTTATTGCATCACCTCAGGCAAAGATGGCATTAAAAGAAAATAAAAATCTCAAAAACCTTGAATCTCCATCCCTCTCACAGGATAGCCTACTGCACAATCATTACAACTCCCTCCTGCACAGGTAAGAGAGGAGACCTTTGAGTGAGATACATTGACCATGAACTCTTCACAGACAATCAGTAAAAGTTATTTAGCACAGATGTTGCTGTAATTGTGAGATACTGGGAAAATCAATGTTTAATGGCAGACTCCCAACTCCACCCTGGCAACGCTCTTGAGTTAACATCACCAGGCTAGAATTTAAAACATGTAGAACAAAATTGGCTGAGATAAGTCCTCTAAAGTTGTTATCATCACTCACAATATCTCATGTTTTTTTGATCCCAGAGTCACACACAGATAGATAGATGGCGATTTATATCCATGTACTTCTAATCTTCACAATCTACTGCCAGTTTAGGGACAATGTTTTTGTGAAGCGCTGTGCATACATACAACATTATTCTTTGGGTAGGAACCATCTTTCTGTTGTGTTTGAACACTATATATCACAGCGCACGCTGTTTCAACATGAAGAATTATCCAAAATGTTGAGAATCTCAGACAGCCGTTATTAATGATACACAATCATAACACTTCAGTGAAAGGTGAGTATGGAAGCAAACACAGAGAAACAAGTGAAATTTGAAAAAACATTGCCAGTGTAGCATTCTACTCATAGCAATTCTGCATAAAGGATGAAGATGTTGATGACACAGGTGACATCATTCATTCTTTGTTTCGTTTAAGAACATCCTAAATACAATCCAACAGAATTTGTTTCACCTCTCACTCCAATATGTGGTCCTGCTCTTTCTCTCCTAAGCAATATATACGTAGGAGAGAGATAGATACACAGGACGTAGAATTTTATAAGCTTAGTGACATTCCTACATGACATACAGGAGTCTTACCAACAATTCACAGATGTACACACCACACAAAGGGGTAAAATGTAATTTGTAGGGATGACTGACTGATCTGTATCCATCTGTACATTCATCCCAGGATAAGTATTCCATCTGCTGCAGATGCTAGCTACAGGGGTTTTGCAATATCGGCTTTCGAGGCAGGGAGGCAACTACAGCATACTTAAAGGGCTGGCTAAGAGAGAGAGTTACAAGGGTAGTTGAGTTGCACAGAAGGGCTTTAAGTGGGTCAGCCATCCAGCTGCAGAGCTGCATGACATATTCCATCAGAATTAACAACACTTAAAATCTGCATAATCAGTGAGAGTGCTGAGCGCAAGCGTCCTCTGCAAAGGTTTACTTTTCTTCAGTATTCACATTCAAAAGCAATTCTGTTTATAATAGAGGGACTAGGATCCTGATCTCTTTGTCACTTTATCCCCTTGCATACCCTGCATGGGAGCATTTATGTGTGTGACCTGTCTGTCCGGCCTTAATTCTACTGAATCCCTCTCCTTTTTGCTCCCGTGCCCAGGGAATTAAAGAGCATGCTGGCTAAAATGCTGGCACTATTGACCAGGATTCCTATCCGCTGCCTTGAAGGCTTGTGGCTTGCCTATTGCAACAAGTGATCTCTGCTGTCACATATACAAGTACATAATTAGAGCAAAAAGGGGAAAAAAATGGACAGAACTGAAATAGTTCCTCAACTATCAAAACAGCAGCTGCAGTACTGAGCCACACAGGACCCCAGTCTGTGGAGTACAGCACATTTTTACAACCTGGAACTTGAGTACCTTCCAACGCACTACGGCACAAAGTGACTAATGTCTGCCGCGTGGTTTGCATTTTCTCTCTCACACGCACACCCACGCACACATGTACAAACTGCGTGACTTAAGAAAAAAACAAACCTGTCAATGCAATATGTCTAAAAGCTGAGGGAGAGAAGGGGAAAAAAAAAATAGCTTGGCCACATCTTGATTGATGACCAGAGTTTATGGATTAACAAAAAAGCCACTGGGACTGCATAGTCACATAACATGTTTTGCACACTTCTTTTCGGGGCATAAGACATTTCTAAAGGTAAGGCAAAACTCCAGGCTGTTTTAGCCGTAAGAGGAGCTACATTCTTCAGTAGACACATTCACTGGTGTAACAAAACAATAAAAAGACATATAAGGAAAAGATGCCTGTAATACGACGCTTCGCATGTGGAACCTATTCCCACAGTTAGCATCTTACTCCAAAAGGTACTTCACTGCCTTTTGGGGAGTATTCCAGAACTAAGATGTGTTTCAGTGGGCACAGTTTTGTTTCAATCTAGCTGTCACAGAAATATTTGGGGAGAGCCGGGCAATAGAGCAATTAGGAAATTGCTAGTTATGGACTGCTTCTCTTATGAACTATTCATAGAGGGGTGCAACTTTCTTGTTCCGTTTTAGGAATAACTGATCAAGTAGTGACTCTGTATCCCTGACATGATTTCAAAAATCCATCCAACCAACAAATAAACCACTCACAATCACCAAAACCTCCGAAAGAAAAGATATGATTTTGCCCAGTAATTCTCCTTTGTCACAACTAGACCTCAGTGGGACAGGTTCACAGAAAGTTCTAATGTTTTAGGGTGCCTACGTTCAGTAGGATTCTAAAGAAAGGGGTAAAATTATTTCTAGATCAGTGAAAAGAAGAAACACTCTGGATCTTTCAGCTGCTCTCACACACCGAGCAGTACATTACCAGCTGCCAGGATCAAAGCTTAGCGGGAGTTCCTAAAGGGGCAAGCGACTACATAGTGTGACTGCTGATTACACCTTCCCCAGACAGCCTGGAAATTGGAACGTTATTAAAACAGGATTATTTTAAGGCTGTGTTCTCAGTGTCTCCGTCAGGCTGAGCTCATGCAATAAAAGCTGTAGTTAACAGCACAAGTAAACTACAGCCTGGGGTACGTCCAGTGCAGCCTCCATCCCTACCTCTGGTCAGAAAAGTTCCAGCTGGAACATTTAGTTTGGAAATATGGCTGCATGCTACAGGATACCCACCGGTATTTTGTACAATTTACTTCCTTTTTGCACTTGACTTATCTAAATAGGACTCATGAGGCTCAGGAAGCGTAACCATCACAGTGGGCAAACCAATACGTCTGTGTGGGTCAGCGCTGCTCTCACCAATGATCCTGCTGATGTCAGGGACCTGCTGATGTCAGGGACTGGCGGGGGCCTGTGGTGTAGCGCAAGCAGCAGTGCCACCACATCAGCAAGTGCAGAGACCCAATGCAGCTCTGTCCTGGCTCAAATACACTGAACACACTTTGCCTGCCTAAAACAAATAGGCTTCCACTTCTGCTGCCTGTGAACGTCTCAGTAAAACTCCCTCTGCGTTCAGGATAGGGCTGAATTCTTGAGAATGGGGGAATTTTAAAAAGTTTCTAGAAGGCTCCAGGGAGACCTAATTGCAGCCTATCAATACCTAAAGGGGACCTACAGGAAAGCTGGAGAGGAGCTGTTTCTTAGGGAGTGCAGTGACAGGACAAGGGGCAATGGGCTTAAACTAAAAGAAGGGAGATTTAGATTGGACATTGGGAAGAAANTCAGAAGAATTCCTTAAATTAAAATGTTTCCTTGTTGTCCCCATCCCTCCCCCCTCCCCTCGATTTGTTTGTCCTTCTTGGACCTATATATATGAGATACAAGCCTTCTGACCCAAATGAAATTAAAAGATTAGGAAAAGAAATCAGAAGGGAAAGAGAGAGAAAGTCCTTATTTTTGCCCCCAAAAAATCAGGAAGAGTTTTTTGGGAGTGAAGAGGAAAAAAAAAAAAGCACAACAAATCCCATCAAATAACATGGCACTGTTATCTCACTAAATATGGTGGGTAGGACTGTGATGGTGCTTCTGTCCCCTACTATTACACAGTATTTTGGGAAACTGCTTCTACCTACTGCTTCTGAGGAAGGATCTCTGTCTCCCACTGGACTCCAAAGTTCTGTTCATGGTGACCCATTTGACTACAAGTTCTGGCAAGAACTTATCTTTCACTACCTGATAGGAATACATCCCGAGGTTCACAGAACTACACGATCTATATGTGGAAGAGACTTCAAACTTTTTTTTTTTTTTTTTGCAGAAGCATACTATATGTTTAATACTTCAAGTCTCATTTTAAATATTTCAAGTGATAAAGTTCCCACCACATCCCTTGGGACATTATTAGACTCATAAATCTCAATGTTGGGAAGTTTTTCCAAGATGCACCACCTAAACTTCCACTTGAGTTCACTCCATCTCTCCCCTTATTAGGCCAAGTAATTCCCCAGTTCATGGGTAGACTCTTCCAACATCTGTAGACCTCCCTATCTGCAAGTCTGCCATTGCTTAAGAAAACTGCAGCTACTTACCTTCAGTTTATGTTGTAAAGCAATCCCTCCAGTCCCCCAACCTTCTCACTGTTTTGTTTTATAATAGTTTTGTGGTACTAGTGTGCAGCAAGACTATATGTCCTGCAGTTTGCAGTACTTTTGAACAGAACATCAGTCTCTACAATTATAGCACAGGATTTCAGAGTTTAACTCTTCTCCAAAAATAAACAAAACAAACCGACATACTTTTTCCCTTCTGTGTATGTTTCATAATTATAATTAGATTCATTAGTACTTGCAACTGTTAGTGAGAAACCAGATCAACCACTTCTCTTTATTATTATTATTATTATTATTACTATTTCTGCACTGCCCATTTGCTGTTACAAATTATTTCAGCAACTTTTGTACTGTGAAATGCAGAACTCCTCACTGCTGGTGTAACTGAGCTCAGACTGACGGGTTCAGAACGCCATTTCTACCATTGCAGACATCTCTCATGTTCCCTACACTGAGGGGCAAAGCAACCATTACAATTTCTTGCACACTTCCAATAGGAGCAAAGTGTTCTTCTTGACCCCTAACCGATGTAATCTCAAAACCACATCCCAAGCATGCACACAGATATGTTCACTTTGATGTCTGATCCTAAAACAGAAGAAGTCCAGTCTGAAGGGAAAGATTGCTTTGCCAAAACCCATGAACTTTCTCTTTTACATTTCTGAAACAATGCTAGAAATGCCTTTACACTGTTAATGTAATGCACAACACCACAGTTCAGTACGCCATGTAAGAGTGTAAACAGTGTAAAGCTTTAGCAAGCTCGAATACATACAAAAGACAGAATAAAATTAAATGCATGAAGATACTCCAGTAAAAAGGTGATTTTGTGCCTAAACTACAATACTCTCATTGATGAAACCACAATATCTTTGATCATTTTCAACTAGTATAAAAATTATATGAGGAAAATGGAAGCACCTGATTTAGTACAACTACCTGAGTTAAATATGGTGGGGGTGGTGGGAGGAAGTAGAACTTCCTAGAATCTTGAAAATTCAAGGAAAGAATGGAAAGGTCAGCCAACTGTTCATTTTATTCAAGGATTGGTCTAGAAGCAAGTTGCATGGTTCCATATGTGCATTCCTATAAAAGACACCCCTACTTCTTTGATCTGTTTCCTTATCACGTAGTTCTCCATTGGAAAGGCTCTACTATCAGACTGCCTCTTCCCAATCCAGTCACAACATAAAAAAAAATAATTTCACAATAAGAGGCACTTTCCTCTTTGCCAAAGGCAGCCATTGATATTCCTGAGCAAGGTTAGGTTGGGAAGTAAAGGATATAACAAAAAAACATGTATGATGCTGTCAAGAGGGACAGGAGAAAAAAGGTCCTTACAGGAAAAACAGGAATCAAAAGCAGCTTGCCTGAACTTTAACAGCACATCACATTCCATTTGTTGGTTGAGTCCAATTAAGCTATCCTTGAAACCCTATGTCATACATGACTATTAATTAGTTAATTATCCATTCTTCCTTTTATTTGAAATTACCCTGCAAAGACCCAAGTTCACGCTCAGATTCAGATAAGTTCTGAAACACAAACACAGTCTTAGCCAAAATCCAGAAAGCCATCTGAACACCCTCCCCCCATACATCTGCTGCGCCCAGCTTTCTGGAAATGAAGTAAAATTTGCCTTGACACAGGTAAGATTTCAGAAGGTATAAGCCTAACTTAATTCAAACTCTAACAATATACATTTTAATCCTCCTCCAGGCACATACTTGGATACTTTTTCATATCGAATCTAAGCATCTCCCTGGAATGTTTATTTAATGACCTTAGTGTTAACATCAAGAGATTAATCATTCAACTGTAAATAACTCCAGACTGTCCCTGAGATTTTAAATTTTGTCAGAGAAACTAACTGTAATTAACAATAGAGAATTCTTTAGTTTTTATTCTGAGGGCCCCTGGAAGAAAAAAACTGTGTTGGGTGGGGGGCAAAGCTAATCCCAAACGTAACCAACTATGTTCATTTTGTCAGTTCAGCATCTCATTTAGCTTATGCCTCTGGTAGATTGATATTTCACTTATTATTTCCTGTCTTCTCATCCAAATGCCAAGATGGCTAATTCACTTTAGAAGAGCCTTTATTTATGACTCTCTCCCACCCTACTTTAATTTCAGGGGGTGGGACCGGTAATGTTTTTTTTAATAGGCTTCTTTTAATGGACTACAGGATGTTGTTGTAAGGTCACTGACCACACTGACAGGAGAGAAAGGACTGTGAATCTGTATTATTTTCAGGTCACTGAGTGACCAGGAGAGAATGGGCTGTGACTGGGAAGTGCCAGCTTTCATTATTCTGCATAGGTCTGAGTGACCTTTCATTTCCACCATCCTTCCCTACCTCTGCTCTAAAACCCTCCTCTGTTTTCACTTCTCCCTGGTATCCACTTTCAGCCGCAAAACTCCTCTTTCCAATAAGGAACATTGTCAGGAGTCCGAAGCAGTTTGTTCAGGGCTGGTCTTGTCCCAGTTTGGTTCCCAAACCCCTCTCCGTAACCGTCATCCATAATTTATACAGCAGGGCTGTAACAGACTGCAGTTTCAGCCGATGGCAAACATCCATATGGCTCAAGCTAACCCTGGGTGAACAACTACTGCTCATGCAGTTGCCTCAAAGTGTTATGTTCACAAGCACATAAAAGTACAACCTTTTTTAAAAAAATAATACAGTTTCTCCAGAACACTCAGCTGTTGTGAAGTTTTTTGGGTTTGTGGCTTTTTGGGTTTTGTTTGTTTGTTTTAAATAAAGCAGTTCTGCCTACGACTGCTCTGCCTAAAATCATAGAATCATTAAGATTGGAAGAGACCTCAAAAATAGAGAATAACTTAGCAGCAACACCACAAAATACAGTGGTCTGGGCTAGGCAACAGTGATACACCTAAGAGATGATGTTCTGCCTCTGGGCTTACAGAAAATACCTTATTCCTCCTAACTTTTATCCATCACGACAGTTTTGCTGAGCATCTGCCTTGTCTGTAGTACTGCCAGTCTCCAGTGTGCACAGCGCAGGTGCTGTAAGCCATGTAACTACAATATCATTTGATAAATAACAGACAGAAAAATTAGGAAAGTTTAGACAATGAAAGAATAAAAAAAAAGGAGAAGAGGATGGCATTTGAGGCAGAGCGGAAGAGGAGGATTGAATGAGAGGCAATTAGGGAACTGAAAGGGGGGGGAAAAAAAAAGAATGAATGCTGCTTCAAAATGTTTGAATATTTCAGTCTTTACTCTTTATTTATTCAAAGTATTCTTCCTTCAGCTGCAGCATCAGTGTTTCTTCCTCCCAAACCAGAGTTACATCAGAAAATAATGTAATAAGATTTATAATTCTTAATTCAAAGAATTCTGAAGCTTTATAAAGGAAGAAGATATTCGGAACCACAGTAGTTAACAGACATTTGGGATGAGGGCAGGGAGAGAACATGAAAGCAAATATAAGTAATATATGCAAACATGTGAATGCAGATCTTTTCCATCCTCCCCATGAAACATTGGATACTGTCAGAGGAAAGATAATGGATAAGGTGGATCACAGGCCCTAGTTTGTCTGTTTAGTTTTGGTATTGTAACAACAAAAACAACTCCAAAGACACAGATTGAGATCTGTTGGTTGAAAAAAATCAAGATCACAGCTCCTGAACTGTTCTCAAGCAAGAAACTGTTCTCAGCCCTCAGCACTTGGTGACGTGGCTCTGCGTTGCTCATTTAGCAAGTTCCTGAAAACCTATTCTTACTGAAACATGAAAACCGCTGCTACTAACTTGTGCCTTCAGAGAGGAAGAAGGGCACTTGGTCTATAGACCTATATACAGGTAAACCAGAGCATGTCAGAAAACTTG
The DNA here is from genome assembly GCA_013399095.1 of Psophia crepitans. Lineage (NCBI taxonomy): Eukaryota > Metazoa > Chordata > Aves > Gruiformes > Psophiidae > Psophia > Psophia crepitans. The sequence continues at coordinate 108,067 of VWZZ01000183.1, forward strand.
GCTTTTCCTCAGTATGAGATGTTTAGGACAGCTAAGAAAGATGAGGTGCCAAATATAAATAGTCTGGCTTGGCTCACAGCAGCAGAAGAAAGATCAACAGGCCCGAGGCTTTTGGGTGAAAGGTAAGACAGGGTAATTACCCAGGGAGTGAGTCAATAGAGAATATAAGGATTCACAAAGTTTTACTGTTGCAAATCACTGATTGCTTACACACGATGCCATTTACTTTAATTCCACATGTTCATCCCCACATCTGTCATTGGCGACTTGGTTCATGTTTTTAAGATGCTCACATATTACATTATAGCCACTCCGTTTCACACTAACAGCAATACCACATAATTCATCACTGTCACTTCAGGCAGTGTTTTGTAGCTGACTTGACCTGTAAAAAGAGAGGCAATGAAGATGTAGAGCAGTGTGGCTCTTTGAAATCTAGTGTGTCAAGCCCTGTAGCAACGTGCTTTCAGTGCTGAATTTCTTTATCAGACTCCAGCTCAAGACAATCCTTCAGTGAAAGGCAGAGGAAACGGAGAAGTTTCTGTCCTTGTTGCCAATTATTAAAATCACCAGGCTGCTCAGGACTGCTACATAGGTGGGTAGGTAATTTCTAGACAGAGGGATTCACAGTTTTGAAGAAATTTAGAAATTCTGCACCGCTCAGAGACACATTCACCTTCTGCAGCCACCAGGCAGTGTCTGTTTTAATGGAGGCACATATTTGCCTATGCAAGCTGAAATTAGACAAGACTGAACATCAGACATCCATCTGTACACTCAGGGTCTGACAGTCTGCAACGCAACCATATTTTCAGGAGCAGCTATTGGGATCCAAACCAGCACAATGTCAACCCAGACACTGCAGCAGATCAGAGTGTTATGCAGCAACTTTTTATTTCTACGTTCATATAAAGTCAGTCAGACTTGGCATGGAGCAGTGTAAACCCATGAAAAGAAAATGAGAGAAAGAAACTGTAGGCAAGAAAATATTATTGTGTTTTAAACAGCAATACCCAAAGTAAATTCTCAAGTATGTGAAAGACTACTTGGGCCTATTTCCTTATTACTTTACTCTTTTACGAGACTGCTCGTTTCTTCCAGAAATAAGAGTGTAACTATTTCAAAGCTCAACACAGCCACAAAGAGAGCTCACCAGAATACATTAAAAATGCTTTTTGGTCTCTCACATGACAGTTGCTATTAATACTGAAGCAACAAGGAGCCAGTGATGTGGAAAAGTACAGACATACAGAGCCTAACATAAACTCACCCGTGTTTTAGGCAACCACATTAACCGAAATAATGCCCATTGAATTTTTTAGGTATAAACGCAATACAGGAGTCAATCCTTTTTGTCTTTGAACTCACCTATTTAAAAAAGTAAAATAAAATTTAGGGGGAAAAAAAAAAAAGGAGTAAAAACTAAATATCTGATGAATTTCACTATAAATGTTCCAGCAAGCCAATAATATGACTCAGAGAAAAAGGAAATAATTCACTGTTGGAAGACACAAAGCAAAGCATCAGCTTAAGTCAAGTGTCCTGTTAAGGCATAATCCTTCTGTCCTGAATGTTAGAAAAAAGAAAAAAAAAAACAACAAAAAAAAAACCAACAAAAAAACCAACAACAAACCAAAATACAAGCCTGGTCCAGGAAATGAAAAATTGGTCAGGGAAGGTTGGGGTTAGTGGAGCAGCCCAAACAGGATTTGCTTCCACAGTCTGACATGCAAAGAGGAAGGAGACATCTGCCCAGGAACAGCAGATTGAGAATGTTTCCTCGATACAGGTAAATAATGCCAAATGTTTGAAGTTCAACACTGCAGCTGGGCAGAGTCTGGTAATTTCAAACAAGGTTGAGTGACTTAATGACAAGTAACAATAATATGTCTGATTACCTTTGCCTTAAGTTCTACATTTTTCAGTATTTGGTCAGTTAGAGAATCCGGGCTGCAGAAAGGAATATAAGGTTCCCATGGGAAGAGAAATATTATGATCCCTCACTCCTGTCAATCAGATGCTCCAGAAATCACATTAACTGCCAGGTCCTAAACCTTAAAAGCCATCCCATTCCCTTAGGTGATATTCAACATGTCGATTCCTCATACTGGAAAGAGTAAGCAGCTAATTTAGTTCCCATCACAACTATTCCAACACTGCATGTCTGACAAAGACATCACCCAGACTGAGTGAATGGGGAAATATTTGTCCAGTCCTGAGTTTCCATCTCTATTTCTATTGAATCCCCAAGACGTAATATTTTCATACCTTCTACCAAAACCTTTATCCATGCATTCATTTGTACTCAGAATGCATAAGAATAATTAGCAGTGAAAAATAATGGAAGAATGGTATAGCTAATCACATTCTAATATTAAGAAACACAAACGACCAAACAACATCCAGATGCTTCCCCCTCCCCCCAAAAAATTTACCTTAATTATTACATTTTATTACAAAAATTAAACCCCAAACAATTCTTCCAGAATTGTCTTGAATCCCCCAGCACAAGTCTGAGAGTGTTGAAAGAAAGCCTCTTCTGATCACCAAGCTAAAAGCAATACAAGAGTCTGACCAAATAAAAACTGAGTGGCACCCTAAAAAACCTTTTAAAATTCTTCACTAAACAGATGTAGTAAAGAAGACAAATGTTTTCTTTTTCTCCTCTTTTTCCATCCAAGAATTTGTTTTCCTTTGTGTAAAAATAACTTTGTTAGAGAAAAGAGAACTGTGGGCAAAGTTCTCTAATAGCAAAAATAGTTTGATTCAATTTTATTTCTGATGCTCAAATTCTATTCCTTCTCTGGTCCTCACATCCAATCACTATGGCAACCAAAGTGCTGGATAATCCTCTGCCCATTTGATAATCATTTAATCATTTAACAGCAAAAGAGATTGGGAATGGGATAATGGAATAGTGGGAAACATCAAAAGGAAAATAAACTCTGGTACCAAGAAAACCCCACCAAAACCCAAAACAAACAACATGAAAAAAACCCACACAAACACCAAACCAGCAACCAAAAAAAACAAAACAACAACAGACAGGAGAAAGATCAGAAGTAAAGAGAAATGGCCTACAGGACCTCTGTGTCCAAACTGAGAGTAGGTTTAAGTCTCTTATTGTGCTCCCTCAGACATCATGGTGTCTTCCCCCCCCCCCACCCAAGGGAGTCTGCATGCTGTCTGAAATGTCCTTCAAGTAACTGAAAAGCTCCAGAGAAAAATCCAGAGGATCCATGTTAAAAGTCCAGAAGATGAGCAAAGAGCTAAGGATGATCTTAGCCAAAAAAACCCCCACATTCTGGAGTTTGACTTACTTCTTTCTTCTTGTTAAAAAAAAAGGATGGCTGGGTCTACAAGGGTATTTCAGTAGGAAATCTCTGAAATGCTGAACTTAATCCACTGAGAGGATGCCCTGGCAGAAGTCTCCGTCAACTTTAAGCAGCAGGGCTTATGTTCCCCTCATGACAGCACTGTTGTTGAGCAGCCAGTAAGTTGGATCAGGATGCATTCCCTCTCACAGAATAATAACACCATGACGGGCAATTTTCCATCAGGGTGGAAACTCTCCTGGCCAGGCAAATAAAAAAAAAAACATTTTCCTGCAGCATGCCCTTACCCACATAAGATGAAGCCCAGTTCAACTCTGAATACAGTAGCAGTTACCTGCTTGTGCCCACTAAATCTGTGCCTCGGATGGAGCTACAGGATGCATGACACATGGAAGTGGGGATATGAAATGAGGTTGTATACAACTAGACAGAGTGAACTGGCAACGCTGCAGTGGCTGAGCAACTACACAAGAAAGCCACAATGTTGGATCTCACCGCCAGTACACACCCTCACTATCCAAAACCAGGACATGCTGCTGCTCTTACCCTCATCAGTGCCTCTGCTGTGAGTAAAATAACTTCAATTTTTTGTTTTAATAGCTTCATAATACCTCTATTCCCCACAAAAAATCCTCAAAAAAAACCCCAACCTAAAATACACCAACAAACGTACATGAAGGACAATCAGTCTATCAGAACATCCAGGTCAGCTTTCTACCCATGTCTAGATATAGACACGGAAGCTATCAAGGTAGTAAGTGATTTAACTTACACTTTCCCCTCATGTTGGGATAGAAAACTGCATCTACCTTGACATTTCATTAAACAATGGTTTATCTGTTCAAGTTAACTCAGTGGGAATGGAAATTATTTTTAAATCTTGATGCTAGAAGTCAACAGCTCCTGTGACACTGGGAACCCATTTGATCTGGAAAACTGCAAGTGACCAAATGTTCTTGACATACCCTTGGCAAAACGTTGCATCCCACTGGAGGTGGTGAGGAGAAGGAAGAAATTTGTGTGACAATCTTGGCTACTCATGCCTGCCAGAAAAGAACAGCTTTGCTCTTTAATGGCTATTACTGCAAATACCTTATGAAAAATATCTTCTGAGTATGCCTCCAACAGGGAAACATACAGATTTTTTACATGTCATTGAACTGATAAGCCCTAATATTTTTTTAAATAATTGCTATTTCTCAGTTAGGAATAATGTATCTTTAGGCTTTTAAGATTATTTGTAATCATTTCTCTGAGGTGCCACATCGCTGTGGCATCTCAGCATTCAAAGCAATTACCCAAATATGCCTATTATTCCCACTGCAAAGAAATGAAACTGCACACTACAGATTTCTCCTTCAAAACCAACATATATGAAGGTCACTAGTACTGCTAGGAACAGAGCCTTGAATCTCAATTTTTGCAATGCTTTCACCACAAATGTCCCCTTTTTTGTTTGGCAGAGAGAAGGTGAGCATTCATCATCCTCAGAGCTTATCCCAAAAGGTCTTTTTCATTTATGCTTTCTCTTTAATTCAGGAAAGTTTGAATGTGGATCTATACTCATTGACAACCCATTGCCCAACAAACTAAAATATTAAATAGTAAAACTGCAGAAGTAGGGATCTTTGGATTTAACTCCCATCCTCAAGTAAACAACCAAATCAGTTTGTTTTGTGGTTGTTTTGGGGTTTTTTTGCTTTGTTGTTGTTGCTGCCTCTAGATTTGCCTTGCTTCTCACTCACTGTATTTTTTTTTCCCCTGCAGCCCAAGGACTTGTCACATCTGAATTCTTGTCACAGATGTTGAGGTGAGCACAATGGCAGATACAGACCCGTGGGAATTTTCGACCTGATCTGCAGTCCTTACTCACTCATATTTATGTAACACTGATGTGCATAAGGGCTTCTAACACTGCTTTCTTTAGTACCTGTCCCTGACCTGAAGCACACAGCTACAGCACAAGCTTAGACAGATGAGCCGTATTGTGTCCAAAATAACAAATAACCATTCAGGTAGCTTTCCCCTGCAAACCCCGACATGTTTCATGCTTCCAAACATCATTGAAGAATTTCAAGCAGAAATTGTCTCAATTCTTCCAAAACCCCAGGATAATGCCACCAGAACATTAACGTTCAGTTTTATACCAGTTTGGACCAAGATCTAATTGATAACTTGGCAAGGTAGACAAGTTGCAGTGCAACTTCAGGTTTGCAAATTCTTATTAAAGTCTGTCATAGAATTTCCTCAGTGACAGCTAGCCAAATAATGCTTCAGATAAGGCACAAGATAGGAAAGATCAGGTCGAGTGCTGAAATTTTCCTGTCACCATTGCAGGGTAGCGATTCAGGTTGGGGCCACCAATGCCAACAAAAGAACACATACATGAAGTGAGCTGTAATTTCTACAAAAAGAGACCTCATAACCAAATCATAACATTATAGTCTGCAGATGCCTGTGCTGCAGAGTGGTGCAGAAATACACTATTCAGCCTTAGCTAACTCATTTAACTTTTTGGCAGGGTCAATTATCCCATGGTGAACTCCATGATATAGGGTCTATAGCGTTACTATAATCTGAACTGTTTTAAGTGATTTCACATCTTTCTGCATTGCATTCCATTGTGATGCAGAGACATTACTTACCTGTATGTGTGCAAACTAAGGCATCTATTTAGTCATCAAAATCTCTGCTTTAAACATTTGGATTTTTTATTTACTATTCACCTTTCACTCTTCACTTTGGATTTCTAAAAGTCATTCCCACTACCCTTTATCATTTTTTTTTAATCATTCTCTACCTACACACATATGTAAGAGGGAAAGGCAGATTCCAAAATGGCAAACAGATTATTCTTGAAAAAAAACCAACAACAAAACCAAACAAACCAACCACACCACCAAAAAAAACAAAACCAACAAAAAAAATGCCTTTTTATTTGTCTTTTGGCCTTTGCACCTTAACAATATACCTAGGTTAAAATTCAGAGATTTTCTTCCCACAATCCTAGGCCAAAGAACATTATTAAAAAGTATAGATTTTCTTACCTATTCATCAGAGTGCAGAAACCAGAACTTTTAGTAAACCACCAGATCATGCTGCAGTTGGACTAAAGTCACAATAAAAAGGCAGGAGTACTAATACTCCACACCTGATTCTGTAGCTCTGGAGGAATAGGGCAACAAAAGGGTAAGGAGAGAATATGAAGCACATGGTTAAAACCAACCACTTAATTCTTTCACCTGTTCCTCTCTTCCAACTGTGTTGTGAAGCAGGCAGAACGTGAAAATCAAGTATAGGCAAGAGGGCACCAACCCCAAGTCAAAGACACGACTATACCTTCTTATGAACTCTGTCTCTTTGTACTACAGGTATGTTGTAATGATCCCTGTCAGGCATAGGATATTGGGTTATTCAGACCTTTCACCTAATCCAATCTATATTGGGTCACCTATATCTTGTCATCATATTAGAGTCTTATAAAGCCTGTGTGGACTCTAGATTACTATTGCTATGATTTTACTAACCGTGTGTCATGATCACACTGGGCTAGGTACTATACAGAAACAGAAAGTAAAAAAAAAAACAACTTCTGCTTCAAAAAAATGTACTCTAGTTAGCATCTGGCTCTATTTTTCTTTTGTAACTTAAAGAAAAGTTGGGGGGAAAAAAACCTTCTTTGTATTGTAGGCAAATGTAATCTTCAACATATTGAAAGGGAAATTCTACAAATTAAGTGTAGGTAGAAGTGGGTAGTAACTCCCCTTCATACACATAAATCATAGCTTTTCTTTTGTTCTTCAAAGACAGGATTCATCATTAAATTCCACTGTGAGAGGGGTGTGTCATCTCTTCTTATGCCGGTGGACTTTGCAAGGTGTAGGAAGGCTAAAAAAAGTTTGGCTTTTTGTCCAACTAGCTCGTGTTTCTGTGAAAAGGTCACCAGTTCCAATATCACATTTACGTGATTGTCTGCTGTTCTCTCAGACATCCTGAGGAATTTCACAGTTAGCACACTGAAGCATCTTTACTATTTAAGAGGAGCTGGCTGTATTGTAACACAGCTGCTCTCTGCTCCGGTGGGATAAAACAAAATAATTAAGAGCAAATATGTCTAGTATTTAAATAACTCACTACTGGCATTTTATAGTAAGACAACTGTCTACTAAAATATAAGGAGTCATTTCAAGTAAGTAGTATTATTCCTACCTGTAATTAAAAATTACTCTTCGACATTTGAACAATATCTTTATTTCAGAAGGATCCCGAAATACTAGGAAAACTACTTTGTTGCAAAACATCTGTTAAAAACATTTAACTTTACCCACTCAGAAACGCAGCCACTTCTCTGAGAGATCCACTCCATAATGGGTCAGGCTATGGAACACGCAGAGGGAGAGGAAGTATGAGCCACGTATACATTTGAAACTACATGAGAAATTTTGCTGGGGCAAAACCTCAGTCTCTAAGCCGGATTCTCTCCAAGACACTGGAGCTAAAACCCTAAAGCAAATGAAAAACAACAATGCCTCATTTTATTAATAGTTGTGTAATTAATCATTTGCCTTTTATATAGCATTATACTAATTACACTTCAAGTTGGTTTACCTAGGTGGGGAAAGGAGCTCTAGTATTTATATTCACATCAATTTTTAAGAGGAAATTTTATTTAAAACCAGCTGTAACAAAATTCACAGTATTTGATCTCTTACTGTATAAAGAAATCCAACACCTGTGTATGTTAGTATGTGAGACATTGAGAAATAAAAGGTAAAGATGAAAAATCCACTTTGTTCTCATTCCTTTTCAGTTAGGGGGGTTTTCAGTAGAGAAAAGTTTTCCAGTTTTATGGATCACGGCTGTGACAGATGAAATGTCTGTGCAGCACAGAATTTATTTTTCTTACAGAAATAACATTCTACCAGTTGTGCCAGGAGATGGCAAGTTTTATGTGCTTATTTCAATTGAAAACATCTGCACTAGATAATATAAGCCGCTGGGTCACATGTTAAATAACACTATTATATGTGACTGCATATAACGGCTGTTTTGCATCTTCTTTATAAGGGTTTGTAACTAAGCAGAACTGTCTTGGATCATTAATTGAAGTTGCTGTAACATTAACCCTTAATGCATTTATACTTCTTAGTTTTTCAATTAATTAAAGTCTGATTCAGTTAAGTATTTGAATATGAACCATTTCCAGAAATACAACTCAGGTATATACATTAAAACTCAAGTACAAAAGGCATTCTCAAAGCACCTGCCTCCTAAAATCTCAGATGCCCACAGATTTTTTTCTATGAGAATTTCCAAACCATCCAGTTTTTTTCTTTCTGAACACATCAGTGCTAAAGGGCTCGTTGCCAAAAACTGTGTGCATCTTCTTTGAACTAATCATGTCTGGAGGGTTGTCTAACCAGGTTTTGCAAACCTGAGTTGCCAAAGCATCCTAGATGCTGGATGAAGTCTGGAAGAGTGGCCAAACATTGATACAACTCAGGCCTACTCCCACCACCATCAGTGTCACTGCTTGCTGCTTTCCAGTTTGGCACATGCTTGAGCACCTCACTGGAACCTAGGTAACTGTGGTTATTCAGACAGGCTTGTCAATGGTTGACTTAAAATTCACCATGCCTGAAAATCCCAGGTCTGATTCTGGTCTGAATCAGAAGCTAGCCCACAGCGGAATTCTAATGAAAAATTAGCAGGTACCCCATCATGTTAAGACTCCATAGATTTAAGTAAATGACAGAGAAAGCAAGTGTGGAATGGAAGAGGATGTTTCCTGTCCCATATGTCCTAAGACTTCTAAAAGTTCACAAATGTGTTCTAGTTATACCAGTCAGTGGCTTGTTGAAAACTGAATCTTTTTGGCTTCCCAGTTCTTCCTCACTTACGAGGTAAATCTGGAGCTGTTTTTCTAGATAAGAGTTACATCACTGTAAGACTAATGTGTTTGGCCCTCTTCCCAAATATTTAAATACTGGAATCCAACACATTCCATTGCATGATAAGAGACTAATGGGTTGAGAAAAAAAGAAAACATCTTAGAAAGCAATGTGCCTTCTATAAACACTTGGCTGCAACTTGTGGGAACAGGTTTCTAAAACGTGGAGGCAATCTTATTCAACACACACACTGTTAACCAGGAATCTTCTCATCATGATACACCTACAGATGGTTTTCTTCTCCCAAATGAAGGAATTGATTATTTGGTCCACAGTGATTTACCGTCCTGGAAGTCTATTGATGTTGATATAGGCTAAGGATTGGAAGTTATTTTAGGTAGCCCCACCCCACTTCTCTGCCAAGCTGCTAGGAGTAGAGATAGTACATCGTCTTCTGCTTCATCACCCTGGATCGGTTCTATTCTAACAGTTTGAGAAATGAAAGGTGCTGAACAGTGAAATGAGGCATATTATTGTACCAGATGGCCCGTTTTAGAACAATTCACATGCAGGTCTAGAATAAGCTGTGGCTCCAGCACCCACTAAAAGCATTTGCAGACCATTCCAACAGTTTCAGTCCAGTTTCCTTACTTTGGTCAGGACTGCAGAACTGACACATTTTTATGTGCTGTTTGCTTTCAGAATTTAATCTCATTTGTTTAACAGCATTATAACTTCCACTGGCAAGAGTTTATTCATTTATTTTGACATTCATACGGACTACCATTATAATCGTTTCACTATCTCAATATCCATCATAATGGGATCTCAGCAGGATTTTCTTTTAGTAATCTCACTTTATAATTAGGGATATAATATCCAGTCTTCTAATCAAACTGGCAGAAGTATAGTGGTTGCATGTAAATCATTTAATGTGCATTCCCAAGCTAGCAACCTGTGAAGCCCAGATCCAATAAGTGCTCAAATGTATTTGCACTCAGTGAACTACTGCTAGTAGCTCCATGGTATCTATTTAGCATGGCACCAAAAGGAAGTCTTCCCTGTTTCTGAGTAACAACAAAAAAAAAAAAAAGAAAAAAAATATTTAGTACTCACGACACAGTTCTTCATTTCCTCCACTCCTCCCAAGTCACTTTGCGTTAAATAATATAACCTAATACAGTGGGGTGGGAATTATTGCAAAACATTTTCAAAAATTTATTTTCTTTCAAGTTGGGTGCTTGCTGCTGATTGAGCTGGATATTAATTCCAAGCTAAGTTTGGGCAGCACAGAGAAATAATTCTGGCTTCACCAGGATAGCCCTTCCCAAAACAGATAGCCCACTGTCAGATCCCCATACTATTTCTGAGCCATCTGTTGCTGGGACTTTTTGCTTAATGTGTTCTTTGTGGTGAAAGAATGTGCATGCATTATGTTTTTCTTTCGTCCGTTCCCTTCCTTCTTATCAGTTGATTCAATAAGAAATGTGAGAGTCCTGTAAACAGGGCGGTACAGCAACGTTCTGTATTAATGCTACTTTCGAATAAGATTTCCTGTAGCATTTGCACGCTCCCTGAAATGAACTAAATATGCAGAGAATTGCAGGCCAAGCCCAGAGACAGCTAAATGATCCTGATTTAACAAGTGCTATTACACAGAGGGAGAGGTCTCTCTGATAATGGCACAGAGAGGTTCTGCGTGTATTTAACACAGCTGCCGACTAAATTCTGAAATGCCACAGAGTATCTACAGACAAGGAAAAGGTTGATATCTGTCTCTGGAAGGGACAAACAAGCTGTCATAACAAAGCATGAAGTCAGCAGAGATGTTGTCAATACTATCATGGGCTGCACTATGACAAAGAAAGGACGACGCAATTTATTGGGAATCAAATTCCATTTTACAAACAAAATTTTGGCACCAAGTAGGGATCTTTCACCACATCACACTGATTTAAGGTGAATAAATCACATCACCTAATTAAAAAGGATACAGATAATATGAAAGGACAGAGGCAGGGTTGAAGCTGACATTGGAGAGCTGTAATTTGCAACAAAAATCTGGAAATCAAAAGACTGCTGGCAAGGCATCCATTGAAGTGAACGAGGTGACAAATACATGTGCTGTCAAGAGGGTGCCTGTACATCTGCTAGTGTTATAGTCTACTAATCTACTCAAACAAGTTTCCAGGGTTAGGAACAAAGTCAGAGAGTTCAACCATGAAACTTTTTTTGTTGGCTCACCAAAACTGAAACTCTCTGCAGGCAAAGGATTCCATTTCTACAAGGATCCCTCACTTATAAAAAGTGTTGGGTTTTTTTATATTTTTACTGTTGAGGTATTCTAGTCTAAAAAGACTGCTTTAAAACACTGGAACACTGGGAAGTTTGGGCTGAAAAGGACACTGTGCTCCGAGTTGCTAGGAAATTAATGATAACATTCTGCTGAGCCAATCCCTTCCCCTCCAGCCTAGGTTATTAATTTAGATACACTTCTGAGACATTCAGCGTTACGTCCCTGTTCAGAATAGGAGCTAGTCTGAAACCTTTTGAGATAGGAAGCCGAACTTCTATTCTGTTTTACTAAGGATCTTCCACTGTTGCCAGAGAGTCTGTCGTTACACTCGATTCCTGTCTTTCACTGCCTGTGAATGAGAAGTTTGCCCACGGTGATCATCGACAGGAGACAGCTCTGTCAGAACTGGTTTGCTCTTATCACTTCAGAACAGTATATAAGTTAGTTTTCTTGTCCAGATTTGGTGTTCTGTCTCCTTTCTTTTTTTTTTCTTTTTTTTTTTAAGAGAAAGCCAAGCATAAGCAGATCAAGGATACATCCAGGGCCTTTCAAAACTCTCGCGAGATAGAAATGAAGCAAAGGGAGAAAGTATACTTGCTCAGGAAAGGGAAGTATGTCAGTGGTTACGGCAGCAAGAGTAGACAAGGAGAGAAGCTAGGTTCAGGTAAAGAACAGATTCTGCTTCTCCTTGCTGTATTGAATCTTTTTTCCCATATTTAGGTTCAAGTCATTGAGATCTGTGGAAGGCTTTTCTAGAGTAACCATGCAATCAATGAACACAGAGCTGGGAAGGACCTAAAGGCTTGTTCATATATTTGGTTCAGTGGAAGAATGGAGACAAGATGATGCGGCTTTCCTCATCTGTTGCAATGAACACTTGAGGTCAGATGTCACAAACTTGCAGAAAGCCTCTTCATAATCAGTGTGTAACCCATTACTTCTTTATTTAATACATATGTGATGTTCCAATTGCATGTGGAGAATAAAATTTTAATCTATACCTGTTGAAGGGCAGGGGGGACGGTTGGACGGTTGGACTAGATGATCCTTGAGGTCTCTTCCAACCTTAATGATTCTATGATTCTATGATTCTAAAAGGAGATCTGATAAACTCCCTTTCTCCCAGTAGGGTTGGCTTTACCTGCACAGTCCTGCTGGCAGCCCGCTCCCAACCTGCAGCAACTAAACAACCCATTTCCTTCAGTACATCCCAATTAATGTTTTTCTTCACTTTTCTCTGGATTCTCTTCTCCTAATCCAAATCTTTGCTGAACTGCAGTACTTAGAATCAGACTGAATATTTTAGACATTGCCTCACCACTTCTGAAGAGAATGGGAGAATTACGCCATGTGCCTCACAAACACGACTCTTGCTTACATCCCCCATGTGCTGTTCGTGTTTTTTCCCCAAAGCACGAGCTATTTGTCACCGTCATTGTACCACGAACTACAGCCCTATATTTCTTTTACCTTGTAACAGGACAATGATAGCTGGTGCAACTATGAGACAGAATTTGACCCCCAAAACTTATTGACAGTTACTGTGAGAAAAAAAAAAAAGAGGCAAAAGAAAGGATTAACTTCCAGGTCTCTGGTATAACAGTAATGGACTCTTTCCTTGAAATGGAACAAGTGAGCTACAAAGTCACTGAGTTGCGTTAAAATGGAAATCCCCAAGACATAATTTTTTGTAAATCGCCTTTGAGAGAATAACAGTGAAGCTAAAGACTTTATAGGTCTAGTAATTTTTCCCTTGATAGCGTAATTGTCATTAATATTCTGATTCCTAGAGGGTCTGATTTTACAGAGGTGCTGAGCAGCTGCAATTTCCATTGATTTCTGGTAGAACTGTAAATGATCAGGACTCTTCAAAAATCTATACACGCTGTGATCCAATCCTTAGAAAAAATACTACCCTTTTTCATATTACTTGAAAGTTATTTATTTCCCTCAATAGGTACTTCCAATACAGTTCTCCAATAAATAATAAATCACACAAAGAACATCCTTCAAAACATCTGATATCTGGCAAATGCTTTGCATGTCTAGAAAGTGCTTAGTTTTTTCAATGTTTTGGAGAGTTGTTTTTTAGTGTCAAGTTGTCAAAGATTTGTTCTTGGACACAATATCTCTCTCTCTGTATGTATCTTGCCAGGGCTTGCCAGATAATAGCATGCAGTCTGAACCTGCTACAGCACTCAGAGTTTATAAAAATCACAGGGTCACAGCTCAGCAGGCCACGCAGTACACCGAAGCAGACACCGTATGCACCAGGCTTGGACACTAGAACTATTTATGAAATTATAAGTGGGCTTGTTTTTTGTTTTCAATAGTTTCAGCACTTGAAATGAGCTAACAGGAAATAACACCAACCTTTTCTCTGATGAGAAGATTAATATCAAAGTCACATCGTTTGCTGTATTTCAGAAATTATAGTTTGGGACTAAACAGCTGCTGATTTTGTCCTGCATTTGGAGAGGTGGGATGAGGACAGGGAAGTGGAATTCTGATGTAGGAGAATTAAACATGCCTAACTTCTTCATTGGCAAAAGTGTCATGGTGCTATTAACTGTGAAGGAAGAACATGAAGCAGAAATGAAAGCAATAGGCCATCGTTTGAATAATGCACATTTTGAATTAATAACTAAGCACAAAACAACAGGAGAAAGCAAATGTAAACACAAAAGGGGAACTCAGCAGAGGACTAAATCAACACTATCATACAAAAGAGGGTGCAGGAACACAATTATAAACATATATTTACATATTTTACACGCTGCCATTAAATAAAATCTACCATGTATGGACAGTTGATTTACAACAATTCATTTGATTGATAAGCTGAGATTTTGTTTATGAGAAAGTTACCAAATCCTCATGGAAAATGTTTTGAGGCCAGATGCATGCCTACTGTTAACCAATCTACAAATAAGTATACAGGACTGAAGCATTTTACCAGATTCATTTTTTTGTTATTTTTTTGTGTTTGTTTTTTCCATAATCAAAATACGCTGGTCTTCCAGACAAGTTGCTTAAACTATGTCATATGTCTAATAGTGCAACATAAATAATGAATAATCTCAAGGCAAACAGTGCTCAAAAAACCCTTAAGCTTTAAGTTATTCATTGAAAATATTCAGACTACTGACAAATAAAAATGGCATTCACAGAAATCAGAACTAATTCATGAATGATTCACAAACAGAAGAAACAGCTGAATTCATAATTAATATTCTTTACTTCAGTAGTTCAACCAAAAAGATAACCCTATTTGAATGAAAAATAGTGACCTGAGTTGCTTACCAAGTTACCGCAGGCCACTATATAACAGTATCTCAGGGAAAATAAGGGTAACTATGCAACAAGATATATCGTGAATAGTAATCTGTCTAGTAAGTTGACTGATATGCTGTTTCATCATATTAAATGGTTCTACGTTTGCATTCTGTGCATTGTTTGCTGATGAAAACCCAAACCCAAGCTTTTTAAAAAAAAAGGTGTGGAAAGGAATTAGAGTAAGATTGATGAGATTTCTGGGAATATAAAAGTATTTCTTTGGAACAACAATTTGTTCAAAATGTTCCAAAATGTTTCATATCACTGATGTTTCCTAAAATTGAAAAACTGAGTTGTTTTGTTGGGGTTTTTTAAATTAAGTGTGCATTTAAATTAATGATAAGGAAGATAATTTTAAGTCCAAAAAATCTTCAGAACATTTTTCTTAATGAAATATTGCAAAATTCTCACACTTTGATCAGGTTAAAAGAAAAAACCCTGAAATCTTAGAATCTCCCTCCGATTAGAACTATTCTTAGCACATCCACTTCTAACTACAAGACAATCAATAAAAACATTATATGACTTCTCTTTCAGATGAAAGCAGAATTTCTGTATTCTTTTACATTTTTAATTTAATTGAAATGATCAGCTGAAAAGAAATGACCAATTTTTATTTTGACTGTTTCACAAGAAAAAAAAATTAGTGCTCCCTTCCTAATGAATATCTGAGTAAAAAAAAAAAAAAGATAGCATTTTAAATTATCTTCCAATGTTTTCTTCATAAGAAAAATATCCTACATATTAATTAAATTTATTTCCATATTTTTAGTGAAAAAATAAGGGATAAATAAAAGGAGGAATCTTTTCCTCCATTGTAAGGAAACAACTATTATTAAAATGATAATTTATTTAAAAAAAGAAAGTTCAAAAGTCACAGTTCCTCTTTTTTTACTGTTCTTAACAAGACTGTTCCTTATGCCATCTCTTCCACTATGGTCACCCCTCTCTGGTGTAATATTACCACAGTTCTCCTACTTTTTATTCCTCCCTGCATCCTTCCAGTATCCACCATCTGAGTCTCAACACTGCAAAATATCTACTTCTTTTAGCATGAGCCTCTACTTCCAGAAGTACCTCCTGAAAGCCAACAACACTTAGTGTTCTGTGTTCTCTAAAACCCAATAAACTCTATCCTAATGTCCAGAGAGACTGCCAAACTTGCCTGGGCCTACAACAATATTTTCAAGGTCAGTTAAAAGAAGACATTTTAAAAGAGGGCTGGGACTAGTTTGCATTTTACTTTGGAAGAGAGATGGTTAATACTGAAAGCTGGGTCTTCCCTTCCAATGGAAATATCGGCGGGCAGAAACAAATTCCAACAAACAAGATGTATTCAGAAACGTCAGAAGGTCCCATTTTGACATATACAGTTAAAACATCTGAATTTCTTAGGAATAAGTGGTTTGGTTATTCAGTTGTATTTCAGCATTAAACTTCATCATTGTACTCTCGCAATTCACTTTTACCTCCTGTCTCCATAGCAGGCAGACAGACAGGCATCAGGACCAAAATAAAGCGATCAACAGCATACATTAGCTCAGATGAGTCTTATGATTCTATAAAATGCATTAGAGAATACATGTTCAACCAAAACCCCAGCTTATAAAAGCAAATATGTTCTATAAAGGTAGAATTTATCTATGGAAAAATGCTATGTTATTTTATATTTATTTATTATTGATCTGAAGAAAAATAATTTAGATCAGTGTCAGAACAAAATCAATATTCTTATTCAGGTCAACTAACATGAAATAAAATAGCAATTTTAATTTTAATTCTCCATCACAAAAAATATGACACTTAAAAATAATGCTATCATGTTCCTCCCCACCTTGGAAATTATACTTCACAGTGGAATATAATTTTGGTGAGAAATTCCCAACTACCTCTAGCCAAAACCCGTGTTCAGATACTTAAACACGTTTCCTGATTTTGCAGAGACAGAATGCTCTGTGCTTGCGCTAGGATGGATTACTACATAACACAGCTGGAAGGGACATTCCTATTCATTAGCCTGATGTCCTGTATAGCACAGTCGATAGAGATTCCCTGAGTTATGTTTGAGCTAGGTAAAAAAAAAAATAATTGCAGGGATGAAAAATCCACCACGCTTCTTGGCAAGTTTAAGTTCTTCCAAAGGTTAAATAACCTCACTGCTAAATATTTGTACCTGGTTTTTAGTCTAAATTTATCCTATTTCCACTTCCAGACATCAACTCTTCTTATACATTCATCTGTTAGACTGACGAGCTTTTTATTATGGCATAGCTGCTCCTCATCTAGTTACTTACAAACTGTGATTAAGACCCCCCTCAGCCTTGTCTTTGTTAGGATAAACAGATTGTGCCCGCTGGAGTTTTTGACCATAATGCATTTTTTTGAGTGCTTTAGTCATTCTTGTGGCTATTCTTTGATGAGAGCATACTGCTGTTCACAGACTGAATGCACTGCGTCCATAATTTGGTCACGATTTTGAACACAAGGCCTGCTACAGTGTCCCTGGAGCTTAATGGAAAGCTTCCACCTGGATGCGAGGAATTTCGATCTGCGGCGCAGAGTACACGCTGTTTCGTGAGAGCAGGGCACCAGCCAGGATAGTGCCTGCTCACCTGCCCGCCTTCCTCTTGGTTTCTCTCCAGCCCCTGCCTGAGAGATTCTTTGCATCCATTTAGGTTGTATCCCATGGAGACTTTGGCCTTAACAGCATGCCCATTAAGTCAAAATAAAAGCAATACAAACTGTATAAACTGAGCTATCTCCGATGTGCAGTTTGTGAATGCTCTTTTTATTGCTATGATTTAAGTGGAAGGATTTGGAAATCACGACTGAGAATCTCTCCTCTTGTATACTCCTTTACAGGGGAATCAATGAGTGTTCATTATCTAAATGCTTTTGACAATGAAAGGCCAAACATTACTTTGCTGATGGAACAAAAGTATTCAACAGTTATTTAAAAGTCTTTAACATGGGTATGCAGTTTCTGAGTCAGATAACAAAAGATGAGCTTACAAAAAAATAGTTCTTATGCTTTTGGCACAAACATTTCATCTCAAAGTGAGTTTCACAGTTTCAGTGACTGGTTCCTTGAAATATAGACAAAGTTCATTCATGCAATCTTCATTCAAGATGCTGACAGCTGTACTGCTGTTTTCTTTCTGGATTTCATAGTGCCTTCTCCAAAAAAGACTTCAAAGAAATGGAATTAATAGGTGGCTTGTCACTGGTAAGGGTTGATTTGCTACCAGTCAGGAGGTACCCTCACTGGCCAAATAGTACCGGCCTGAGACAAGTCTCCCAGTCAAACATCCTCACGTCCGGGAATGACCCCTCGGATAGAGAGGAACATTTCATACACTTTTAGCTGGTGAGACAGCCAGCTTCCTGAGAAATACATTTATGTAAAGTTTCTGGTCAAAGTATGACATTTTGAATCAAAATCTGGATGAGTGTCATCTCATCACACAGACAGAAAACACAGTACTTGCTCTTTGAAGTTCTGCAATATGGCTTTGGAAAAAAATCACTGCAGTTTCCATGCCACGCATCATGAAGCATGCATGTGCTGATCTGCCTAGAGTCAGCACGCCACCTCAACAAACTGATTCCCTTGGGCCCTGCTCCCTGTAGGAAACTTTGCACAATTCCGTGTCTTTTCCACAAGTCACAGTTTTTCCATCAGCATTTTTATCTGCTGGCTGCTGAAACAGGCATTTTGAAGTGAAAGGAGTCTTTATTTAAATCCCCTCCTGTTGTCTGATAGCTCTGCAGCAGCTTAGGTGTTCATCATGAAGCAATATGAGGTCATTTCACCCGTATTTGTAGTCCAGTATGTTAACCCGATCTGTTCATCTCTTAAGTGGTATGTGTAACTGCCAGTCAAAAAGTTGATTGACCCTAATGATCTCACTGGCTTTAAGAGATTTTATTAAGATAACCCTGAAGGGTTTCATTTTACATTAATTTCTCAGTGTATCAAACTAAAAATTGTTTTATCATAAAGCAACACATTCATACCACTTCAATGTTAGATATTCTTATTGATTGTGCTTTTATTTCAAATAAACAGCACCAACCCATCTCTTTGAAGTACTCTTTGTGGCCGGGTTGCCTTGGCAATAGAGCTATGTGGAAAAAGGAAACCTGTGCTCTCAGAGAACATTCGTATTTTGAAATCTGGTTGCCTTCAGAAGCAAGCCCCATCTGCAAAAAGAAAGGGGGCCCTAACTCTGCACCAGTAAGTGAAATAACCTATTGGTTGTTCCACAGCCCTGAGATTGCCAAGGCAATGGCAAGTTTTTTAGCAGACTGCTTAGGAGGAGGACGGAGAAGCCGGCAAGAAAATACTCTTTGCTGCAATGAAACCTTATCTGTGATAGATTTTAACTTCAGAGAGTGAGAAAGTTCCAACACAAGTTGTTTAGTCATAATTTTGCAAGCTAGCTCCATTTGGCAACTCATCAAGTTGAAAGGGCACTGTAATGAATACTTTGATGGTTTTAATTTTCTCTGTAGCATTTTAGATTTTAGTCAGCATCTTTACTTCCCATGCTATACAACAAATAGCACAAATATAAAATGATATCTGGAAGAACCACATTAATATTAAGAACTACTATGTACGATGTATAGCAGGAAGGAAGAAGTCAGACAAGGACGTTTCTCTCTAAGTTTAAAAATTTCCCCAAACTTGATGCTTAGCCTAAGCACCCGTAACAACTAAGGTTATTTTTTGAAATTGCAGAAGTGACACTTGCTCTCTTGTAAGTACTAAAAATTCAGTCCTTTCACTAAAGTCTATAATTCTAAATTCCACTTACATACATATGTTGGCTCAGCCTGTGAAAATTTTCACCTGTCGTCCCCAGTTCTGTCCTATCTGTGTTGTGTGGTGTGGACATGGCATGCTAACAGAAGTGACCCTCTGTTGATTTAACTGGATTACGCTGGGAACAGTCCAGCTACCCAGTCAAATACAGCTGCTCAGTCAAGGTATTGTCTTACGCAAGACTCTTCCTATAGAGACAGAAGCAGAAGAGGCTTTTGCAATAAAGCAAGAAAGGCCTAAGTTATGTTACAGTTATGTAAATGTACAAGTAAATATTAGTATTAATAAATTCTATTAACTTCTCTGGCACAAAAAAAAAAAAATTACCCTCCCCTCCCCCATAATAGCTTTATGTCTGGGAGGACAGGGGACGAAAGAAGATATATTCACTTCAGATGGAAATGCCTTTAAATATGCTTACATAAGACAATCCAGCTCTCAGAGAAATATCCTGTGTAAAACCTCACATTTTACCCTCTAGCATGGGTGGTCAAAAAAAAGGAATTCGCATTTTTCAGTCAAATGCTGAAATTCAGCATGAGGCGCAAACATTGATTTACACCCAAAACCTGATGCAAACTGTTTAAAGCTGGCTAATACAAAACCAGACTGAAATCACCTCATCACTTAATTTTTCTTCAGTTTAAGGTATTTCACTTTCTTATTACAGAGAGTTTGAAGGATCTGAGATAGGGCTATGATGAGCCCAGCTTACAGTTACGGTCAAGGCTGTGATAATAAGTTCATCATGATCTACTTGTTTTGAGAAATATCTACAATGCTGCTCCTGAGATGCAAGATGAGACAGAACAATACTGAGTTGACTACCAATATTCTTTTGTGAATGCGGCTACAGAATGCAGCAGATTATAAAGTTACCTCAGCAATCACCAGCACAAGCAAGCCTTGTCTTATGGTGTGGACTGATGACAAGTACGAAGGCAACAACTTGTATTTATTTAGAAAGTCAGTAAACAGGATAAGTACATTTGAAAGGAGAATTAATCTCTCAACTTTCAAAGGAGGAAAAATTAATCTACTGAAGGAGACTGGAACAAAAGTGAATGAAGTATGTCGTAGTGTGTGAAAAAAAATCCTCCACTTGCTACTCAGTAAGCAAATTTAGCATGTTGGCTGAGCCAGGGTCTATATAGAGCAGTCAAACACTGAGGACTATGTATAGAAAAATTATGAGAAAATACTTCCTTGTTAATGTTGCAGAACAGATGCAAGCTGAGCATGTGTACTGTTCCAAACAGTAAGGAGTGACACCAGAAAGTAAATCAATCGATACATGTTTTAAATTTAATTTTCTTGGTAGTCAAGACATACAAACACAGATAGCATGAAGATGAATGCCAGCTAGGAATGAGAGCTGCAGACCTGTGTTACTACTGCTCAGATGAGTATCACTGCACACAGAAACTCTTGAGGAAAAGAAGGATGTCTAAAGGACACCTTTCTCCTTTAAAAGTGCACTGGGTTTAGATTGATGGGGTTACTGTGGGTGAGTAAATTGAGTTTCTCATAGTCTAATGAACTGAACCATTTTGGTGTGAGGGTAAAAATCAGCATTCTCCTGATTTATGTTTCTCGCTTTCAAGGGGCTTCCTGTGGTCAAGAATTGTGCATACCACATTACCACGCTAGGGTGTCAGTAAATGTTTAAACAACATGGCAACAGAGAATCTTCAGCTCACTTGTCCAAAGTCACACAGAAAATCTAAGACAGAGCTGAGAAACAAGACCAAGTATCTTAATCCTGGTTTAAGTCACTAATACATCTTTGCCTCTGAAAATGTTATTAGCTATCCAGCTAAATACTTTCTTTTTCACCCAGAAGTGACTCTGTACGCATTTGGTGCCAACTCTGTTGTTACTAACGTCAGTTTTGTTATTAAGACAATGAATTGCCTTTGCTAGTTCATGAAAATTAGGTGAAATTGGCACATTCCCATCAGACGATGCATCTAATGGGACCACGTTCACTAAGGCTTGTTAAATCCTATAGCTTGAATAGTGTATCTGCTGAAAAAAGTAAACATATTCATGAAATAAATTATTATGTAATTAAGCCAGAGTCATACATAATAGGATAATGTCTGATTAAAGTCTCAGACATTTTAGCATTATTATGCGAGTAAAGGGCTTGATGTTACTGCCACCTGCTCAGTCAGCACATCTTCCTAATTTATTCATTGCATTTTACAACTATCCAAATAGCTCACAAAAGAGATTATTCTAGAAAACTCATACAAGCTGCTTATACAGTGCCCAAACATAATGTGTAGGCAAGGTAGAAACCTACTGTAGTAGGATTATATGTACAACTCACAACCTGTAATGAATTAATCAGTGAATCATTATCCCCATTTCATAGACAGGAAAGTCAAGCCACAAGGAACATGAAGAAAGCTTTTACAGTAACTAGTTTCAAGGTATCAGTCTTGGCTGGCTAATTTAGTCTCCTTACTTTCCCTCTTTATAGTCAATGTAGAATCCTGAAGACCTTTCCTGAGCAGCAGCATTGCAAAAGTACGTAGAAAATCTGCAGCAGAGGAAGACATTGAATCAAAGTCCTTAAGAACTAAACTGACATTGTACTTACGCCACGTGTAAGCTCTCATCCAGGATGAATATTTATTTATGGACGCAGCTAGCATGTGGTTGCATGTATGTGTTGGAAGACTGGAGATAGAAATTAAAATAGGTAGACAAAAGCACGGTTGCACTTGTGCCATAGCCTAAAGCACATGTACTCCTCAAGAGCTTCCCTTTGCTGATTTTTCCTTCTCCTCACAAATCCTCTTCTGTAATAATATAAACTAGAAATGGGACTAGATCCAAGATACTCTCATTCCCAGGGAAATTTCATAATCACTAGGCTGGAGAGTGACTCTCACATTAGCCTAGCAAATTCACAGTTCTATCTAGCAAAATGGAACAGCTCCAAAAAGAAAGTTTGAGGGCCCCTTCACTTCACAACATGTTTGTAAGCTGAATTAGGGTGGTCTCCAACGAAGAATGAAATATGTTCTTGAACACTGGGTCAGGAAACAAAGGAGCAATATAGGCATGGAGCCACAGAACTATTGGATGACTGAAGCAATAGTAGAGGAGGAACACAATACTTTTCCATCTTTGGAAAAAAGTTCTACATCTTTCTCAGATTTTAGCATGACGTGTTATGCCTGTGGAAATTATCTTATACAGTCATATGGTGTGCTTGCTTGTCCATTTACCTCTTCGTAACTGCCTGAATGTGGCCAATTTATGCCAAATTTGACAAGGTGGTTGTAGTCTTAAAGGTATCAAGTTCCTATAGGTTTCCTGCAGATAAGCAGCAGCACATTTGCCCTTCTTGCTGAGGGAGGGATGGCAGTTTGAGCTCACTCTTGTTGGATGCCAGAGCACCCATACAAAGAGAGAGAGGCTACCAAAGACCCTACTGTAAGACAAGTGGAAAAGGAGCTTACACATTAATCAATATCAGTTTCTGGCCAGAAGACCCCAAGCTGGGGGGGAAGCGAACTGCTGGTGCTGCACCTTCTGTGCTATTTGTTTCATGGAAAGGGTTTGGTGCTCAGCTCTTGCCTCAGCCTCAGAGCTGGGAGCGCTGGCTTGGGGAGGAGGGGGGCACCTGCCCGTGGGCAGAGCAAGGCCCCTCACTCTCAGAGTTTGACACACGGCTGACACACACAAGAAGCAGTGTTTTGTTATTTTTGCTTATTTTTGCTTTAGAGACAGTTGGCAGGAAAGGGAAGGTAAAAGGAAAGAGAGAAACAGGTAAGCAAATTAGCTCCAGAAAAGCAGTGATGTAATCCCCACTGGATAGACTATCATAATATGTCATTAAAAACCACTGGGATGTTTAAGGGAATTAATTAGTTTACAGTTTCTATAAATACATTCTTGAGTGGCAGGTGTTCTGGCATCCATATGCAAAGCTCACTGCCCAAATACATTTGCAAAACCACCCGCCAGGAAAAAAATCATGTTTATCTGCTGAGAAAATAGATACGTTGCGCCAATCTGTTCTTCTCAGAGTAGCATGCACGGCAAACCTCTTAACTCTGTCATGTCCATGTAATCACAGAGGGAAATGCAGAAATTGGAAGAGTTAGTATCCCTGCACAGAGGCTGAGAACACTTCTTTTTTTTCCACTCATGTTCTTGGTATTGAAAGTCTCTTTCTCAAAAAAGTTGATAAATAATTTACTTGCTTATCATAAGACACTGAAGAGCAGATTCTGCCCTCTACAGTTACTTCATTTTTTCACTGATGTGAGTGAGAAGTGATTTAGCCCTCTTTCAAATGTTTGCAAGTCCTTCTCTTGAGTGAAGCCTACAGTTCTTTATACTTGTATACGCTTTTGACTCAGATTCAGTATTCTAAATTTAAACTAACATCAAGTTCAAAATTCTAGTCTTTAGCATTTAAGCCTGCAAATATCAATAATTAATATGCAATGCAAAAGCCTGCATTACCTTGTACTGTGAGATGCTATATTTACTTTATATCAGAGTCAAAGAACAGTTGAAATTGGATGAAGTCTTTGGAGATAATCCCGTCCAGCTCCCCCTGCTCAGGGAGGGTCAGACAGACTTGTTGGGTTTTGAAAATCTCCAAGGAGGGAGCCTCCACAATCTCTCTGGGCACCAGTTCCATGTTCAGTGGAAATGTTTTTGATTAGGCTATTCTTTTTTTTTCACTTGGGAGTAAAAAAGAACTGTTCTTTTGCTATAGGTCTATTAATTATCAGCAACAAAAACTATAGACTAGTTGCTAGTAACTGTATCTAAAGTATGCTCAGCTGACTAGCTGAAATCACACAGTTTTCCACCCTACAAATAATTTGTTAATAAACCAACAGCAAATTTTGGAAAGTACAAGGATACCTGTGCATATATATTACACAAGCTGTAACAAGAACTTTCCAGCCATCTGACCAACAAGTAAACTGCAGGAAGTACTGAGTGTTTCCAGAGTGGTGATCTTCACCAAAGTCAGTAGCTTCTGTTTTTTATCCCTTGTGTTAATCGCTCACACACTGCTGCCAACTTGACTTTAGTATGTATTTGAAGATGTAGAGTGGACAATGCAAGGGACTACAATTGTAGTAACATTTGTAGTAACAAAACTCATCATTTTTACTTAAAGTAATCTACCGTGCCAAATAAAATAGTATATGACCACAACAGGGATGTTACTTTGTCTGGCTTCAGGAAATGTACATTCCTTCACACATGGTTTGTTTTTTCTCAAGCTTCCCTCAGGGCAGGTTGCAGAGGTGAGTTGAACCACCAGCCCAGTCACAGAAATCCAGCCCTTTGGCCACAACTTTTGATTAATGGAAATCCAGCCAGCTCCACTGAATATCTCCGTGCAACTTCTATGAGAACCTGTTCCTTATTTGCAAAGCAAAGGAACCCAGCTCTGACAAATGTTACCAAAGCAATCAACTGTCTCAATGTCCTGCTCTCTCTGTGTATTGCTACTTTCTTTTCCATCCACACAGGGCTACCTTGTTCTGAACGTGGTTCTCTGAACTTACCTCCCAGAGGCAACACTGCTAGGAGGCACTGTGCGTTACAGGGCTTTTTTCACAACATGGGAGACCCATCTCTGTGGTGACAGCTCATGTGACTTTTTGTAGGGGTAGAAGAAGGTAATTAAGATTAAGCTAGGCTGAGGTAATATCAATTTATCACTCTATAGAAATCAAAATGTGTATTTGGCAATAGAGTATTCCTCTTGATGCTGAGTTCACAGAAAAACAGTGCTTGGAAATCTGTTACTAACTCTCATCAGCCTGTAGCTGTCACATCGTGGCTAGGAGGCAGTCTCGTTAAGGTTCATCACTTCCCTTGCCATTTGCAAGGGTACTGCAAAGGTACCATTGCAGAGTACTGCAGCGCAGCACAGAATTTATTTAGAATTACAACAATAAAGAGACATATCTATGACTCTAGGCTCCTATAGCACCTTCATTAATTTATACAACACAACGTAATCCAGCAGCATTATTCTAATCATTTCAGTGGGAATGCAACAATGTACAGAAACGACTTCCTTTCCCATGATCGCTGTGAGAAGTTTGCTCTCAGCTTTCTCCAATTACTCTTCAAACAGCTGGCTTTTATAGCAACCTGAAAAGTCACCACAGAAAGGCAATTTTTGACCCCAGGATAGGCAGCAATTTCAGTTTGCTCAGAGCCATCAGAGCTGCTCCCCTCTTTCATATTGAGAAAGCTCTAGTTTAAGGTTTACAACTGCTACAGCATGGCCCAGAGGAGAAATCTCCCCACGTATCCAGTCCCATATCAGAGCCAGCAACTTCAGTTTCACATTTTCTAGACCACCGGGATCACATTTGCCGATAGAAATATTTCCCATAATAAATAGCTGCATTCCTCACTACCTATGATTTTCAACTGATTTAAAATTACAGCCCTTTTCTAAAGGACGGTACATTTAATCTTAAAATGATGGAAGCAGGGGCAACTGCACTAAGGGCCAAATCCAAAAGGAAAAACTGCAGTCTTCCAGATGACGATGGTAGGGTGGTGGGCATAATGTGTGAGTCAAAATGGCAGCATGCACTGCTTGCAGTGCAGAATCATAGAATCCCTAAGGTTGGAAAGGACCTCCAAGATCTTCAAGGCCAACCGTCAACCTAACACCACCATGCCTGCTAGATCATGTCCTGGAGTGCCATGTCTACACGTTTTTTTAATGTCTCCAGGGACGGAGATTCAACCACCTCTCTGGGCAGTCTGTTCCAACACCTCACTACTCTTTCCATGAAGAAGTTTTTCCTAATATCCAACCTAAACCTCTCCGGACACAACTTGAGGCCATTCCCTCTCGTCCTGTCACTAGCTACTTGGGAGAAGAGACCGACACACTCCTCACTACAACTTCCTTTCAGGTAGTTGTGGAGAGCAATCAGGTCTCACTTCAGCCTCCTCTTCCCTAGACTAAACAAGCCCAGTTCCCTCAGCCGCTTCTCATAAGATTTGTTTTCCAGTCTCTTCACCAGTTTCGTTGCCCTTCTCTTGACATGCTCCAGGGCCTCGATGTCCTTCTTATATTGAGGGGCCCAAAACTGGACACAGTACTCGAGGTGTGGCCTCACCAGAGCCGAGTACAGGGCGACAATCACTTCCCTACTCCTGCTGGCCACGCCATTCCTGATGCAGGCCACGATGCCATTGGCTTTCCTGGCCACCTGGGCACACTGCTGGCTCATGTTCAGCTGGCTGTCAACCAGTACCTCCAGGTCCTTCTCTGCCATCCCAAGCCTGTAGCGCTGCCTGGGGTTGTCGCAACCAAAGTGCAGGACCTGGCACTTGGCCTTGTTAAACCTCATACAGTTGGCCTCGGCCCATTGATCCAACCTGTCCAGATCTCTCTGGAGAGCTACCCTACCCTCAAGCAGACTGACACTGCCTCCCAGTTTGGTGTCATCTGCAAACGTACTGAGGGTGCACTCTATCCCCTCATCCAGGTTGTCGATAGAGATTTTGAACAACGCCGGCCTCAAGACTGAGCCCTGGGGAATGCCGCTAGTGACCGGCTGCCAACTAGATTTAACACCATTCACAACAACTCTCTGGGCCTGTCCTTCCAACCAGTTTTCAACCCATCGAAGAGTGTACTGGTCCAAGCCATGAGCTGCCAGCTTCTCTAAGAGAATGCTGTGCGATACTGTGTCAAAAGCTTTGCTAAGGTCCAGGTAGATGACATCCACAGCCTCTCCCTCATCTATGAGGCGGGGGGTCACCTGATCATAGCAGGAGATCAGGTTGGCCAAGCAGGACCTGCCCTTGAAGAACCCATGCTGGCTGGGCCTGATGCCTCATCCATCTCACACCTGCTCAGTGAGCACTCTCAAGATGAGCCACTCCATGATAGAAGCACTACTGTAAACCATTGCCATTGAGTGCAAGCAGTTAGTGGAAAACCACTACTCTTTAAAACAAACATCAGGTTAAAGGGTTTGAGGACAACTTTTTTTTTTCCTTTTTCTTTTTATTTGAGGAAGATTAACCTTTGCCAGGCCACTTCAACCAAATATTACACAAAGTCCTAAGCAGCATAAGCACTGTCGTTTCCATCAGAATCTAGGCAATTTTTCATTCTCATGACTTCCACTACTACCCTTGGGGAACTGCATTCAGAACTCCCAAGACAGCTTTTAAAATCCATTGCGCAGGATTTTGAACTTGCAATAAACATGTTTTTACAGCACTCAAAAAGCCCAGACTCTCCTAATTATTTGCCTGTAAAGATCCCACCCAAGTATGTTCAAATGGGACAGAAACAGCATTTGAAGTTGCTTTATCTTGCCTGAACACAAGCCAGACTGACAGTTGGTTTCTACAGTATTATTAATTTATATTTATTAGCATGGATTTCAGAGACATTAATATTTTATAGCACACAGGAAGAAATATCCCCTTTCATTACAGCCTGACCACACTGATGCCATCACGTTTATCACTCCAGACTTAAGAAAAACAACAGCAGAAAACCCCAGTACTACAACCTGGTTGTTCTGAGAGTGCAGATCATTCCCTCTGTTGCTGATAATACAATGGAGCCTTAGAGAATAGGCTCAGAGAACTTTCTTTAGATAGACATTTTCTATACTTCTTTTCACTTCCCTCTATCATTCCCTTCTAGGCAGGCAACGATCAGGGGTCAAAAGGTTCAAGTAGTTTCTTTCCGTCCTCACAGTGTAGCCTTTCTTTACCTGTTCTCCTCTTTATTACTGTAAAGTAGGGTAAAATGTAAATTTGCCTCTTCCTAGCTCCTACTGTGGACCAGTAAGTGTCTGTGGCAAGTAGCTTCCCAAACAGGAGTCCTTCTGTCCATAGATAAAGCCTTTCTCAGAGTCACAGGCATACAAAATACAGGGGAGACCTTTTCTGACTAACTGCAGGTCTCATGGCAAACAATATGTGACAGCTGCTGAAGGACAGAGCAACCTGACTCTGTGGGAATGATAAAAGACAGTGTGTCCCTTCTTATTGGTTTTTGCCTACTTACACTTCTAGGTCAGCCATCACATCTACAGTAAAGTAATGAATCACAGAATCACAGAATGGTTTGGATTGGAAGGGACCTTAAAAGATCATCTGGTTCCAACTCCCCTGCCACAGGCAGGGATGCCACCCACTAGATGAGGTTGGCCAGGGCTCCATCCAAGCTGGCCTTGAACACCTCCAGGGAGGGGTCATCCATAACTTCTCTGGGCAACCTGTTCCAGTGCCTCACCACCCTCGCAGTGAGAAATTTCCTCCTAATGTCTAATCTAAAACTATCCTCTTTTAGTTTAAAACCTTTGCCCCTTGTCCTATCATTATCTACCCGAGTAAAGAGTCCCGCTCTATCCTTTTCATAAGACCGCTTTAGGTAGTGAAAGGCTGCAATGTGGTCACCCCAGAGTCTTCTCTTCTGCAGGCTGAACATCCCCAGCTCTGTCAGCCTTTCTTCATAGGAGAGGTGCTCCAGTCCTCTGATCATCAATGATGATTACTTCTGATGATCAGAAGTAATGAAGGCTTACTCCTTTTCTGTACAGTGAGCTTAGGCTGTCTTAGACAAACGTATGTTGGGAAAAAGACATAATTTTTACATTTATAGGAAGACCAAATTTATTCTCTGCATGTAGTAATTAGTGGTGCAAATGGTCAGTAAGCAATGCTTCCATACCGTAATAAAATGTCTAGTTAATTAGGAGATGAAAACACATAAAGAATGTGAGAACTCTGCCTACTGCTCTAATACAGGCCTTCAGCTCATTTATATTGTTAATTGAACAATTAGTATTGCTGATTTGTAAACCTGCAGGGGACAGAAGAGTGGAGAACAAGTTCTTGCCACACTGCCTCTGCATTGGTAATGCCTCTGCATTACCAAAAAGACCCAACTGCTCTCAAGAGTCTTTCAACAACACAGGTAGATTTCAACCACTAGGAAGAGAAACTTAAGTGTAAAACTGCATTTTGGTGAGACTGGTTGTAGTGTACTTGTCCAGCAATCTCCCAGCCTCTGAAGCCTGATAGATAGGCAAAGAGAGAAAGAAAAGATGGAATGGTCAAGAGGAGTAATGTACCATATCCAGATGAGGCATCCAAGTCATCCTTATCCACACCTCCTCTTCCACTGGCAGAAAGTAGCAGTGTCCCTGAGGCTACTCCAGTTGTTGTACATTGATACGTATGTCTATGACTATTCAGCGTACAGATTTTAGGCAACAGTTGCTGAAATGCAAGACTTCTGAACTTGCAGATTACTACAGAAGGAGAAAGAACAAAAATGCATAAAGAAGAAGGAGCAGATTTAGCGCAGCAGCTGACTGACAGCACACAAGAGGGACTCTGCAGGGGAGAAGTTTCTCCTGGGTTTCTACCGGTAGCCTAGAATAATGCATGGGTTGGACTGGGTTGAAGGGACTCATCTATAAAAAGGACTAGTCTTTCTCCTGCAGAATTTAAGGCGGATCATGCATCTAGCAACAACAGAAAGAGAATGAGTTTTGTGTAAAATAATACAGTGGAGAAATGGCTCAGGAACAACTAACTCATGAAAAAGCGTTATTGCTGAAATGTTGCTAACATCAGTAGCAGCATGGGCTTTTTAATGTGTCATTCAGAGTTAATGTTGGCTGCATAAATTAAAGTCATCCAGGAGCTGATAGAACTAGTCTTCAGGTTCTCTTGAAAATTATCTGAGGTTCTTACTCCATTCTTGCTGTTATGCACTGGGAATGCCAATATGACCTGAAAAAAATAAAATTATTTTGATACCCTGTCAGTAAGACATCACTACACTGATGGAGATCCAGGAATAGAGATGTACTTCGTTCTCAACATGAAGGCAAAAAAAAGAGGAGGAAGAGGGAGAGGGAGCTACATAGTTTCCCTTGTGACATGGACCTCAGGACTAGCTGTTAACTGAGGATGCTTCAGGATTTTTAATGACTTAATAAAGCCACAACTGAGTACCTCCACCTGAACCAAAAAGTGAGTTATTTAAGAGGACAGGATCTGGCAGCTTCACACAAGTCTGCAATCCCTGTTTCACTGCACAACTACATCCATGCTGAGAAACCAATGTTGCCTGAGCATCATTTTCCTGAGAAGCATAATACATTATTTTCAGTGCTGCGTATGTCTCACACTATGCAGGAATAACATCACCCATTACTGTGATGAAACATGGCAGCTGCTTACCAGAAGACAGCTACAGATGAGGTCAGGAAATAAAAATTATACTGGGGCAAATCGTGTCTCTGTTACACCTATGAAACAACATAGTAGTTATTCTGGATTTAGGCAAATTTAAATAAGACTCTTCAGTGCATGTGAAATTGCAAAAGGAACTGTAAACAAGTGAAACACAATTATCCATGTTACAAATTATTCTGTCTGCCTCTTCCTTAAAGCATTGATAATGCTTACCTATATCTGTTTCTGGGACACCTAGCATCAAACTTTCCAACTACCTTACACAGATAAGTGAAGGCTCACTGGGACTTGCACAGAAATAATTGCTATGATTTAACATAAAAAATACTGAATGATTTTTCTGTGGAAGGATCTGTAAAATCCAGAATTGCTAACCATTTGGCACACCATTATTTAATTCAGAGAAGCAAAATACAAACAGTGTATGAACAGCACTATTTATCCATGGAGAATACAGGATATTGTGCGTTCTAAAAAGTTCACATGATTTCAAAAGAGCAATTAGACATGCATGGAATAAAAATTCAGCAAGTGCTATTCAATACAGAAATAAATAACTCCTCACAAGAATGCCTGGCCTAGAGACAGCTGATAACTGGGTGTGTGTACCAGGGAGGTACTACAACATGTTTGTCCCAGTCTTCTATTTTTTCCTAGCTATCAGTTAGTCATTGCCAGTGACAGAATCCTGGACTGGACGGAGCTTTGGTCTGAACCATGCAGCTATTTTTCTGTTCTTTGAGGAGAATTCTGCCTTTGCTGTTTACAGACATAGCACATTTACTGTGTACAAGTGATATAAGACCTGCAAAATCATGTAAAACCAGGCACCATTACAGAAAAAAATGTAATCACTAAATCAATATTCACCACTACAGTAGTTAAGTTTGCCACTATATTTTAAGGAAAAGAATTTTGCAAGTCTAGTGCAGCAAGTGTTGATTACTGTATTTTTAATGAGACACACCATATTACTACAGTTATTATTATTTTGCTGCAGTCTAACTGAAACTATACTTCAGAAAAACTTCCAAATATCTATTTCCTTTCCTCTCCTCATGTGTATTGAAAAACTCTAAAAAAATGTAAGATTGCCAACCGTATCCCGGGGTGCATCAAGCACGGCATAGCCAGCTGCTCTAGGGATGTGTTTGTCCCACTCTACACTGCGCTGGTGCGGCCTCACCTCGAGTACTGTGTGCAGTTTTGGGTGCCACAGTACAAAAAGGACATAAACTTATTGAAGAGTGTTCAAAGGAGGGCAACGAAGATGGTGAAGGGTCTAGAGGGGAAGGCATATGAGGAGAGGCTGAAGGCCCTTGGCTTGTTCAGCCTGGAGGAGACTCAGGGCAGACCTCATGGCAGCCTACAGCTTCCTCAGGAGGGGGAGCGAAAGGGCAGGTGCTGATCTCCTCCCTCTGGTCACCAGCGATAGAACCCGAGGGAATGGCATGGAGCTGTGACAGGGGAGGATTAGGTTGGATCTCAGGAAAATGTTCTTCACTGAGAGGGTGGTGGGGCACTGAAGCAGGCTCCCCAGGGAAGTGGTTGCAGCACCGAGCTTGGCTGAGTTCAAGAAGCGTGTGGATGATGCTCTCAGTCATCTGCTCTGATTGGGCTGGTCCTGTGCGGAGCCAGGAGTTGGAGTTGCTGATCCTTATGGGTCCCTCCCAACCCAGGATATTCTATGATAATTAAAACCATTGCCTTAACATGAACAAAGAAATGTTTCACTGAACTTTACTTTTTCCCTCCCAATCTCTGACAATAAATGATCTAAAGCAACCACAGAGTTTTGCTTCATGGCTATCCTTGCTGTCAGTAAACACTGAAAACTGTAACTACACATCATCTATGTAATTGTTTTTATTTTCAATATATCATACAAAGATTAATTTAACATAAATGCCTATGTAGATTTTTTTAGTTTATTGATCATTACTGTTGCACGTAACATGTAGCAGCATACTGAGCAGCTTACAGACACAATGGACAGCTGAGTAGTTCCATGATTCTCTTGTGGAAGAAGACCTAAACCTTCATTTTACACTTAAGCAAGCATTCATGGCCTTACTCACGCACACAGCTGTGATGTGTCCGTGAAAATTATCTGTGTTAGTGATAGTCGATCTGGATTTAAACACCAGTGCCTACACCTGGAATTACACAAAGTTAGCAACCAGTGTGTTACATTTCCCATTCTGAGTAAATATTATTAAAAAATAATAAATTACATGCTCTAAAAAGTTAAGAGTTCTTGGAACACAGAAGAACACTTACTCAAAGTAAAACAGTTTTTTAGCAGGTCCTTAAAAAAAAAAAATCACTCTTTAGGACTTCTGAAAGTTGATATGTATTAGTTACAAATCTTACACGGTTTCTACAATTGCTCTCTGTAAAATTTGCCAAGTTTGAGTTTGGCTTTTTTTTTTTTTAACAGAAGCTGTGTATTTTATGTTAAAATTAGGAATTCTTCCTTTGTGGCCTTTTCAACTTAATTATACCTCACAATTGCTCCTGATTTTAGAGCTATCACAGATTTAACCTCAAATCTCTCTTTATTACTAGGTAACTCTTTACTCTCTAGAACAACAATGAAAATGCCAGACAAAGAAACAGCAGAGGCAACTCCAAAGTTCCCAGCTCAAAAGCAAAAAGTAGCTCTTATCTTCTTAAGATACCTTACAAAATCTAGCAGTATGCATAGATTTTATTTGAAGATTAGGATTTCAGCACTACAACCCCTTTTGATTGAGTCAGACATCGACTTATTTATACACCCTTAGTTGCACCTAATCCCTCTTACCTCTATTTATGTAAAGCTGGAATAATTCCAGTAAAGTAGTTATGTAGAATGGAGCCAGTGTAAGATAAGAACAATTCCTTCTTGGCCCTCCCCACTTGTGCTATACTTTTGAAGACTGACTTTAACTTTTCCACACTGCATGCCAGCCCATCGTGCAATTAACAACAGTGCTGGTGCTTCTTGCTGGTGTTTACCTTACACATTTTTACCATGAGGACCATGGTTGCTTCTGAGAGTCAAACAGTAAATTAAAGGAAGGGGATGTGACATCTGAAGTCTAAATTTCAGTAATATAAATGAGTGGCAGGTGGGAAGTTTACCAGCCAAAATAATTGTGTACAGATTAGCTACATCCATTGTACCTGCCAACGAAACAATCCCACTGACAGAACTTTCCCTCAATTGGCTGAAGCTGCTGGGGAGGCACTGGGGGTGCTGGTGTTAGCATAAGCCTTTGTTTCGGATGACAAAGGAAAAGCAGTACACCACTGGAAAGTGTTTAGAATGGCTACAGAGGAATGATGTACTTCCATGGGGCCAGAAATGCCCTTTATCATGTACCAGTGGCAAACCCTCTCCTTCTGTCTGCTGCACTTATCACCTAGTATTAGGGTTGTCTCCTGGGAAGCAGAAGAGAAGAATTTGAACCAGCATAGCCTGATAGACCTGGTACGTTTTCTGACTATCACTCAGTGACATGGTGGTTTGCTTTTATTTATTTGATGCTTTTTGTTCTAAATTACTTCTTTTAGGAAAGGGTGCATTTTCCACACTTTCTTTTCCTGAGTAATTGTGTGGCATGTTTCCCAAGAAACCAGGCCCCACCACCCTGCCTTCCCTCTCACCAGAAGGGGCTGCCACCCCTCTGCTGAATCCTTCCCATTAGCACCAGGCAGCTGCTAAGCAGGACCTGCAGGTCATTCATCTGACACATCTAGCTGCAATGGACAGGAAGCCAAGACACTGGACTTCGACCTTCCGATCTACTTAGCTTAAGAACCTAAGCCAGATATACCTGCTCCAGTTCTACAGTGCCTCAAACACTGGGGACCCAAATTTGGCCTGGGGCTGCAGGAGCTGATATAACAAATATTAAAGCTCTACTGTTACCTTACAGCAATCTCTGTAGCATTGCCTTGTCCCTTCTCAACCAGCAATTTGTGCGGCTCTGTAATGTAAAGTCTCAATGGGATTATAGCTCTAGGAGAAATGCTTTGCTCCAGCAAGCCCAACAGGAGACCTGAAGTCTCCTTTCTTTTATCAAATAGGAAGGGATGGCCAACAAGAAGTTCCCTACAAAAAACCTCTCCAACGTGCTTTTCAAAATAGCCCAGGTTTGGTAACTCTGTGAAACTTTGACCATGATACAAATAGCTGATATAATTAACAAAACAAAATAACCTTCCAGATACTCAAGCCCTTCTTCAAGTCTGAAATAGAAATTATGGGAGGTAATGAAATATGCTTGCTTTCTGTGTCAGCCAGGTTTTTGTTTACTCTTTTTTTACCCCCTCCTAAGAATACATGTTGGTGCACTAAAAACTAATACTTCTCACAACGAACTTTGTCTCAGAACCAAAGCCTGTCTGAGGCTCTCTGCTGAAGACAGAGTGTGTGCACCTTAGATAAGGAAGGTAGGAAGTGTCCAGCTGGACAACTGGAATGGATTTTAATACTAGTGACACACAATTTCATTTTATTTCTTGCATGATGAATCATATTGCAATGCCTAAAAAAATGAAGAGACATCATTATTTTCCAAATAAATAAATAAATAAATAATCACATTAAGAATCTCCTTTCCAAGGTATCTACCTCTTTTGCAAATACTTATAGCTAAGGAATGGTCAGTGATTGATGACCATTCTGTACAAAGCCATTCTTTCAAGCAGGGTTATTCATCCATTTTTTTTACAGACAGCCCTAACAAAATTGTGGAAAATCTCTTTGCTTAACATTTTGTAGCCTTTGGGGAGGATTTACCTGTGATTCATTCAATTCAAGAAGTCAGGGGGTGGGCATCCTATTTTCAGAGAATGTTCTTGCTACTCTGTTTTTTTAACGTGCATCTGAGTACTCCTCAGGAAAATCAGAGAAAGAAATGTTTTTCTTATGGACATATACTTCTGTGAGCAATCAACAAACATTTTATTCTGAGCCCTGGTGATGAATAGTCCCAAGACACTCTTCATAACATCAGGTGTTTCCTCTAAATGTCCTTGGGCAAATGATAGATCAATGTCTTCACTAAAGGTGGTGACATTTGGAGTTGTTTGGTTGTTAACTGCAGCCTGAAAACTAGCTGCTTTTCACTTCTGGTGGGCATACAGAGATTCTGAGAAATGTTCTCCGTTGGGATAGGAAAGCACTGCAGAAACATCAGATCAACCTTTTGCAGAAAAGCAGCTGAAGGAACCTTGGATTATGGTCATATTGTAGAGAGAGAAATACGTGTCAGCTTCGTATTCTCCTGCTAGTCCAATGTCAAACAAGTCAGGTCTGGCTTGAAACCGAGTGTCTGCTGAGATGCTCTGAAGAACTGCTCGGCAATAGGGATGTCTATCAGGGAGCTCAAACAAATGAGCTCTCCGTCCCTCAGCAACTTGCCATTAATCCTCCTTCTTTGCTGTCACTGCAGGAATTACTGCAGCAATGCTACGCGCTGAGCCTCTGTTGGGAACCTGTCTGAGGCAGAGATTAAAAAAAAAACCAAACCAACACCACACACACACACACAAAAAAAAACAACCCAAAAAAACCACACCCCAAAAACAATACCCAGGAATATTCCAGGCCACTGACACCAGCTAACAAAATCAAAGGCATCTCCTCGAAGGACTTTCACAGCTCGATTTCAGTTCTCTCGCCAAACCTCTGGTTTACAAAACACCCTATTTCCCCTAATCTCTCTCACAATTTTATTTCCAGGTAAGCAGGAATCTACCATTACCTGCCTTGAACAAACAGGAATTGAGGAGATAAGCAACTTGTTGCAAATCAAGCATCAGCCTTGAGGTGGTGGAAGCAACTGAACCCACAGCTCTGGGATCACAAATTTTCATCCCAACCCATCATTCCTCTACTTACCATTAGGGATTCAGGGTATACGTTATGGGTACTTAACTTCTTGAACAGGGTAAAACCATGTGGCAGCATACCCTCCTCAATTCTTGCAGCCTCCCACAAGCTTGTCAGCAGTGACAGGGTGCAATATCAACCCAGAAAGTTTTGAAAACAGGGGTCCCTGTCTGGACTTCGTGTCCTCAGCGTAACTCCATGTATCCCAGCTACACTGACACACAGAGCACCACACATCGCACCTCCAGCCAGCAGTGTTTCATTTTTCCTGGTTCTGTGCGGAGGAGGAGTGCACAATGGGAAAATCAGTTTGGCCCCAAGGAGCTAGTTAATTCTAACTTTCTGAAACCTCCTTATTTTCTTTCTATGTTTATTTAGGTAACCGCACTTCACTCTAGGGCATAGATTTGGAGTGTGCAATTCAAATTATGTTATGTCATATTATGATGCAATATAACACAGGGTAAATGCTCGCTTCCTCTGCACACTACTGCCAACGCATAAGTTTCTGAAACACAACTAATGTGTCCACAACAAAATGGTAAATTCAGGACGTACTGATTTCAACTTAACTTAGAAAAGGTTAAACAAAAACAACAATAACAAAAAAAAGAGTGATGGACAGGGCAGAAGTTATAAAGATTGTTGACAGTTTTAAATACAAAGCTTTTGACAGTCATTTCTTGAACTTCCTTTAAATTTTAATACAGTCAATTCTAAAGCGAAAAAACAGTCTCTTTTCCCCATCTAGCCTGCTATTTCTGCATAGTATCCAATTTCAGTATCTCTAACAAAGGCGTAATCAGACTCATGATTACAGATGTGGGACATCTACTCCCACCACATTTCAAGTTAAATCTTTAAGATCCGCTTTTCACAGACTACTGCAACTGCTTTTATTCTGTATATACCTTTCTCCTTTGTTCAAAATCTCCAGTTGTTTATAAATGTTTAACTATAAGGTGATACAAAAAAGCTAGATATTAAGCTATATAAAAATGAAAGTCACAGATAAAGAAAGAGCTGCACAAATTCTAAGATAATAACAATAAAAAACTAAAAAAAAAACCTAAAAAAAAATAATCAAACCCTGCACTCCCAGTTGGCTGTTGGCAACTAAACCACTTTAAAATAGGTCTCACTATACAGATATTCCCACTGGGCCTTTTACGTCCTTCCTCCCAAGGGATTAATTGGTGGACAGAATCACTGTTGAGATGGGTGGCATGTGCTCCCCAATACCCATGTAGCCAAGCATGCAGTGGGTAATTGGCTTCTGTCACATTCCTACATTCTAGCTCTAAAAAACCATGTTGTCCTAATGGGAATAAATGAATGGCTGCTGCTGAGAATAAACACTGCTGCTTGCTAAGAAAATTGCTCGAAATTGGACCAGCCTGAATCAACAGATTTGGGGAGACACTGAGCTTTAGTTTCACTAATTTCTTTGCATGGTTTAATATAAGGCTGTCACCCACAGTACATTGAAAACATGGTACCTGCAGTTCTCACACAGGAAATTCGGGAATGGGTTGTGTCTCAGCCAGAGACCTGTCAGTCTCCTGGCTTCTTACTGAAGACTCGGAGACTGCAAATACAGAGGGAAGGCAGGCATTTAGTGGGAAACGCAGGGAGCGGTAAGAACAGCCCCAGTATGCTCGCCAAGCCCTCTGCTCTTACCCTTGCCAAAATATGCCTGCTGACATGCTGCTTTGTTGATACTGCATTGATACATCACTCTGTGGAAATGAACTCATTTCTTAGTCTGCCATGGATCACACATTGCATAAATAAAATGCCACGGAATAGTCTAAAGTAGTTTTGGACCTTTCTGGCTCTTACTGTGTGCAGTTCTAAAGGGGTGATTTTCAGATTATTATTGCTACAAGCCTTACCTATATTGTCTGCATCATCTAGGTGACATCACATGATGCAGGGAAATGCTATAGCCAGAAAGTTTTCAAAGGTTGAGGGCACACAAATGTCTTCCACCTTACTCCCCTGCTGTTTCTCAGGGACAAAGTGAAGAGATGTGTCCCGTTTCTGCTGATGGCATCTGGCTTGCTTGCCAATCTGACTCAAATGCCTTGAATTTGTGAATCTTCACCTCTTGAAACAAGTAAACATCAGATTTTAACGAGACTGCAATACTCAAAATGAGGAATTGCTACACTGTACTCTTGCTCCTTGGAGGAGGCCAGGGGAATAGAAACGGTAGCACATGGGTGAGGTAAAAAATTACAGCAACATGACATCAAGCAATCCAACCCGAGATAAATGGATCCCCATCCAACAAAACCCGTACAAAGTGCATCTCTCTCCTGGATGCAGTGACAAAATGGCTGCTTTTCCCATCCAAAGACTGACTGACATCAGAAGGCAAATCCTGCGCTTTGCTAGCTGTCTGGGCTACTGAGAAACAGAGCCTGTAGATATTTGACCAAAGGATCGCTTTTATTTATCATGTCAAAGTCTCTAAACTTCATAATATCTTTCACAAATCAAACTGGACCAGAATTGCTAATTTATGTCCTTATAACTATGTGAATGTATTTTACATTGTAAAATATTTAACGCCCAACAGTACAGGATAGCCTCTTTGTGTAAAATAAATAGATATGAAAATATCTATATTTATTCTATATTCATATGGAATTAATAGATACATTAATAGATATATAACTTGATTACTTTCTTTTTTCTTCCCATGTGAACAGCCAGGATGAGCCATTTAAGAAAGATTAAATACTATGTTCTTTTCCTGGCAAATGACACAGTCTTTCCAAAACACTATGAGATTTTGAGCAATTCCCTTAATTGCTTTGCCTTATTTTTTCCATCTGTTGCATGGGAATAGGGAAATACTTAATCTAAGCCTCTCATAAAAGTATTTTAAAAATTCAGCATTATAGTCCATTCCTGACATATCTATGCAACCTCTTTGAAATCAAAGGTTAGTTTCTACTATCCTTTCCACTGCTTTTTCTCATAAACATTGTAATTTTAGATAAGGATGCTAATTTTAATTTGCTGGTATATCATATATCTATGATCCCTATATTTTGATGACCAATGATTCATTATCTCAGAAATTCAAAAGTTATCATGAACCTAAGATTAGAGAAAGCTACTGATTCCAGCAGAGTACTCCAAAGTCTTTTAGGTGTCTGGGATTACTTGTGTTTTGTATGTGAAGTCCTTTTGGGGAAGTTTACAGAACAAAATGTGTTAGGTAACAAATCAGACTACGCAATCAGTCATTGATGGTCCTGGAGATACCAGACTGAAGTGGAAGGAGTTACCATCAGAATGAGCAGAATTTCATTCAATATGTCTAGGGGATTTGGAAACTGAAGAATGCTACATGAGCACTTACTATTACCCATGGTAATAAGAAAGCTTGACAGGCCCAGCTTGGCATATCACTTAAGCATGTGCTTAAAGCTAGGCATGTTCTTTGGGTGTGTTGGCAATTATGGGTCCCAATCAGTTGTGAAGTTCTGTATATGCATGGAGGGAAAATATCCTTCCTGACCCCCCATGGGCAATCATCTCAGCTCCTGAAGCATGAAATTAGAGTGGCCTTATCTTTGCTTGCATACTGTAACTACAAATGTTATTAGTGATCATAAATTTAACAAGCCCTATTTTAAAATCCATCCACAGCATTATTGCACAACTTTTGAAGACGGTCTTTTTCGAGAACTTACAACTTTTTTCCTTCCATCTTTTAATTTCATTTGGGTGAATTGGAGGGAGGAAGGTCACCATCAAGCCTGCTGAAAGGCAAATATTAACAGTAGTGCTTAGCTCCATTTCAGCTACCTTAGAACAAACAGCCACTTCCTGATGTTTAGAAATAATAACATTAAAATGAATACCACTCTGTCCTTCCCTGGACACCATGCAAAGACTTCAAACCTTTCCACCCTGGCCAAAGAAAACCTCAGCTCCCAAATTATGAAATGTTCTGGTCTAATTGAAGTTGCCACCTGGTCAACGTTATATCACTTGAACCCAGGCCCACAGTTCACTTGTCTATTTGTTTCTTCTTTTAGAGGGAAAGCCCACGGCAGCTCAGCAGAAATGATCACCAGTACAGAGAAATCACCAATACTGACAAAGATAATTGGCTGAATTTGGAATACAGGAGGAAGAACAAGAGACCTATCAATGCCTAATATATATCAGCATAACCTTTCTCTTCAGAGAGGTATTCTTTGCAAGTATTGCTACTATCTGGAAGGAGAGAAAAGGTGAATGGCAGTGCTGCCTCCCACACACGGAATACCCATCTCTCATGCACAATGATCAACATGTGTTTTTTAGTCCAGATGACTTTGTACTTTAGCTTGAGGAAAAACAACAAAGATACAGTGAAAATAAAGCCTCCATGACCTGGAGTGGGGCAGAGTGTATTTCTCACTTGACCTTACTCGAAACCCTTTCCCCCCTGGCAGAGGAGTTCCCACTGAGACTTAAACCATGAACAGCAGATAAACAGATGTTAATAGTGTCTTTGCCGAAACACTATGCTAGTCCAGAACTCCTGCTGGAAATGCTACTGGGCTTTATCCACTCTCCTGTAGGCAGCTGTGCTAAAGGAGGCATTCTAAAAGGATTACAATTTTGCTGCAGGCTCACAAAATAGAAAAAGCAGAGTTATGAGAGAAAAAGCCCTTGACTGAACATCTCTTCAAATAAGCTTACTTAACAGTCAGATGGGAAAAGACTGGTCTCTCTTTTCCATCTTGCTTCCAAGTCTTTTCCAGGGTGAATACCCTGAGATCTACATTGCATTCAAACCTTCCACGTGGAGGACATTGTTCATGCTCCTGGCAAGCCCTTCCTTCCATTCTCTTCCTGATCTCCATGTCTTTGATAGCACTGATGTAAGTCAACTCTTTTATCAGAAACTTAGTGAAGCAGCTGAGAGAGACTATATTGTATGTCACTCTGAGTATTTGCAACATGAAAAAATAATCCTTGGTGCAAAGTGCCTGCAATCAACAGAAATAAAACTAAAAAAAGAGAAGAAACTAAAAGGTTCCTAACAAGTTATTCTCACAGAAACCTCTTGGAGTAACTGCCACCTTGGCCAAAGAATGAAGCAGGGGCTTGCACACCCAAACACAGGATGCTTAAACTAATGAGGGCTATAACAGATTAATTTCATCTGCAGAATAGGCACAGAGGAACTTACATTAGCATGTCACCATTACTCTGTCAAAATTTACATTTACACCTTTGTTTTGAAAAAACACTTTGGAGCACCAAGGGGAGTTCAATAGCATCTGTACTCAGCAGGTGGAACTACTTTTGTTTTAAGACTACAGTTCTGGTACATGAGTTCTTAGGTCAAAGAAAAGCAACACAAGTTGTCTTTTTTTCAGCTGGATGGTATCTGCATGTATCCATGAATACAGTGGGGACGTGAAAGATGTTTTCTAGAAAACTAGATGCAAACACTTTCTTGTCCAGCTCAGACTATAGTGAAGTAAAAAGACTTTATGTGGTTTCTGTGGTCTGAACGGCAGACTTTGGTGTAAAAAGAAGAAGAAAAAAGTAATTGTGGGAGAAAGCATCAATGAAAATAAACAACAAGGGCAACCTGAAAGCTTTTCTAATTTCTATGGGGTTTCTAATTCCTGTGGATTGGAGAAGGTGAAGAGCATTGAAGAAAATGAGGATGTGCACAAAAATAACATCAAAATTAACTGTTATAGCACAGAAAGCAGATGAAGTAGAAAAGCAGGCATGGAACTTTGTCGCAGTACTGCTGAATCAACTTTCAGGCCAAGCAACATGGAGCAGCCATGAATATATCTAGATTTTCTATACCTTGGACTGGAATAGCATATGTTCCCCTTTTCAAAAAAATAATATGTACACACTTTTTTCCCTTTGAGAGAGACTTTCTGATGTAGAGGAAGTGCAGATGCAACAATGGTTCCCAAATGAGCTAAAATGAGATCTCCAGTTGGTAAATGGGTAACAGCTTCTCTTCTCTTATTTTTCCCCCTTTGCTGGAGCCTCTGAACATTATTCAAAAATAAATGCATTTCAAGTGTAGGGATGCACTTATGTGCAAAGTGCTATTGCATCTCCTATTTTTTTTTCTTTTGCCATTTCTTGCTCCTAATATTACCAAATGATTTTGAGCTGCAAGGCTTTAACATTAATGAAAGCTCCCATTCAACTGAATTCAAAATCCTCTTTACTATGAATACTAGGGGACAACATAAGCAACATTGAAACTACCTGGATGATTCATTTTATTCTGACATCAGTTACATTAATAGGTGTAAGAAATTACTTCAAGTGTTCAAACACTTCAGAAAAGAAAGAGGGCTGGGGTCAAGAGGGAAGAGAGGTCTGCCAGCTGGAAAGAAACAATGGAAGGATGCCCACTGCTTTGTGAAAAGCATGTCGAAAGAACAGACAACTGTTGGTGAATCTAAAAACTATACATCCTTTGTAGTAGTTTCTAAGCTTCACAAAACACCTCTCTGCAAGCTCTCACTCCATATTAATAGAAGAAGGAGGCTCAGGGGAGATGTTATTGCCCTCTACAACTACCTGAAAAGAAGTTGAGGCGAGCTGGGAGTCGGCCTCTTCTCGCAGATAACCAGCGACAGGACTAGGGGGAACGGTTGCAAGTTGCACCAGGGGTGGTTCAGGTTGGAGATGAGGAGAAATTTCTTCTCGGAAAGGGTGGTTGGGCATTGGAACGGGTTGCCCAAGGAGGTGGTGGAGTCACCGTCCCTGTGTGTGTTTAAAGAAAGGTTGGATGTGGTACTCAGGGACATGGTTTAGTGAGTAGTAGGTGGTAGGGGGACAGTTGGACTAGATGATCCTTGAGATCTCTTCCAACCTTAATGATTCTATGATTCTAAGAGCTTTTTTGATGCTTTAGTAGGTTTGAATTACACTGAGTTGACCTGTATAGTTATGATATTATTGCTATTTTTCATAGAATCACAGAATGATTTGTGTTG
This sequence comes from Psophia crepitans, assembly GCA_013399095.1. Taxonomy (NCBI): domain Eukaryota; kingdom Metazoa; phylum Chordata; class Aves; order Gruiformes; family Psophiidae; genus Psophia; species Psophia crepitans. The sequence continues at coordinate 151,894 of VWZZ01000183.1, forward strand.
GAAGGGACCTCAAAACCCATCTAGTTCCAACCTTTCTGCCATGGGCAGGGACATCCTACACTAGATCAGGTTGCCCAAAGACCCATCCAGCCTGGCCTTGAACACTTCCAGGGATGAGGCCTCCACAGCTTCTCTGGGCAACCTGTTCCCATGCCTCACCACCCTCACAGGAAAGAATTTCTTCCTAACATCTAACCTAAATCTCCCCTCTTTTAGTTTAAACCCATGACTTCTTGTCCTATTACTACAAGCTCTTGTAAACAGTCCCTCTCCAGCTTTCCTGTAGGCCCCCTTTAGGTACTGGAAGATTGCTATAAGGTCTCCCCAGAGCCTTTTCCTCTCCAGGCTCAACAAGCCCAACCATCTCAGCCTGCCTTCATAGGAGAGGTGCTCCAGCCCTCTGATCATCTTCGTGGCCCTCCTCTGGATTCACTCCAACAGCTCCATGTCCTTCTTGTACTGGAGACCCCAGAACTGGACGCAGTACTCCAGATGGGGTCTCACAAGAGCAGAGCAGAAGGGCAGAACCACCTCCCTCGACCTGTTGGCCACACTGTTTCTGATGCAGCCCAGAATATGGTTGGGTTTCTGGGCTCAAGCACACATTCCCGGTTCATGTTAAGCTTTTCATCAACCAGCACCCTCGAGTCCTTCTCCTCAGGGCTACTCTCAATCCGTTCTCCACCCAGCCCGTAGGTGTGCTTAAGATTGCCTCGACCCATGTACAGGACCTTGCACTTGGCCTTGTTGAACTGCTTGCAGTTTGCACAGGCCCACCCAAGTCTGTCACAGTCCCTCCAGATGGCATCCCTTCCCACCACAAAGCTTGGTGTCATCAGCAAACTTGATGAAGGTGCAGTCAATCCCACCGTCCACGTCACCAACAAGGATGTTAACCAGTGCCTGTACTGACATCAACCCCTGAGAAACATCACTAGTCACTGGTCTCCACTTGGACGCCGAGCCGTTGACCGCAACTCTTTGAGTGCGGCCGTCCAGCCAGTTCCTTATCCACTGAGTGGTCCATTCATCAAATCTACATCTCCAATTTATACACAAGGATGTCACACAGAACATTGTCATATGTTTGCACAAGTCCAAGTAGACGACATCAGTTGCACTTCCCTTAGCCACCAACATTGTAAATCCATCACAGAATGCCACCAAATTTGTTAGGCATATTTTGCCCTTAGTGAAGCCATGTTGGTTGTCACCAAACACCTCCTTTTTAATACTAACAATACAATTCGCCATCCCAACTGAGGACAGAGGCCATAGGAGAAGTTTCCTCCTCAAAGCCAAACAACTGCACCTAGAGATGTGGAGAAAGTATCAAAAGCATGCTGTACCCTGTGCTGTTTTGCCCCGTTGGAGTTCATTTAATTGGATATTGGGAGTGACAATGTTAGCATGCAGCCTGACAGGCAGTGATAGGGGCCCATCTGTGGCTGCCAAACTAGCCTGATCAGATCAGGAAAGCTGCCGGCCTGATCTCTGGCAGAAGTTCAAAGTCTGAATTAGATCTTGAAGCAACATTTCTATCCTTGTATGATAAAGTGGGGAAGTGAATATGCCTTTAATTTGGAGATGAGATATCCAGACTATGAAGCTGACATCTGGGTTTTGGTCAAATACTTATATGCTGGTTTTACACAGGAATGGATAGAAAATCGCATTCAAAAAGTGGATAAGCTTAGAAGTTGGTTGTTTTTTTTTTTCCTTTTAAACTTTAAGTCAATTGTATATCACTCAACAGCACAAAAAGAAAACTCCAAAAACACAAAAATGAAAAAAAAAGAGCCAAGCAGAGAATTACACCCATGGTATGCGCAATTCCAATTCAACAAAAATACCATCTTGTGAGCAAGTACTTTCAAGTAGGATATGAAAAAGATAACTTGGAGCTTATGATACAATGAATCCTGATACTCCATCTACATGCAGGGAAAAAGGAGAGAAGACATTAGGGTAGATTGCAAAGCTAACCAAAAACACAGGAACAAAAAATCACATTTATTTTAGGCTCTGGTGCATGACATCAGAAAAGAATGTTGCACGGGGCTAGATTATCATCAGCATTTACACACCAGCACACTTTGATGGTGCTGGTGCCTCACAGGAGGTCCAGAAAAGGCTGATGCAATTTTCAAGGAGTGGAAAATAGGAATACTCCATTTTTTTTCTCCCATGGCAACAGAAAGGGCTCTGCAGGACAGGACTGCACTGGACATGCACGTGGACCTGACCCCTAAATATTCAACAAAGAGGAGCTTCAACACAAGAGGCGGTATCACTCCATGAAGCAAAGGCAAAGTGGCTTTTCTCTCCTTTTGTCCTTTGTAATTTGCAGAAAACACGATTCTCTGAGGAATACTGTCTACCTGACCCTAGTGGTCCGGCCAATAACATAAAGTGGTCTGTTGCTGTTGCATGGAGTTGTTCTCTGGTTGCCCTGACCAGCCTTTGAGCCTACTTTTACAAAGGGCCTGCACCATTTGGCGTTCCAGGTGCTTGTCCTTCTCCCTCCTGCTGCAGACTAGCTGGCCACCTCTTAAAAGTGGGCCCAAGAAGACATGTCATGTGGGAGGGAAGGAGCAGGGGATCGGTCTCTGAACGTTCCCTTGACTACACCTCCAGCTGCTTCTTTTCAAAGGCTTTCTTGTTGAGCAAGGAACGCAACAAATTCCCCCACATATGCTTGCAGGGCCACCTTGTTTCAGCTTTTATTTCATTTGTTTGTTTCTTCAAAAACATTGACAATATTATGGGAATGAACATCAAGAGAATGGGAGAAAGTTAAACAGCATCCGCTCTGAAACAATGAGACATCTATGCCACTATATTTTAAATAGGCTTCTGGAAAAGAAGTAGCTTTGACAAGATGATAATTTAATCCTTTTGACTCCATCACATCAAAGCAAATCTACCTGGAAATTCTAAGAGGAAACAAAGTATTGCTGAAAAATGCCAAATTCTTGACCCTATTTTGTTTGTAGCAACAGGGGTAATACAAACTTCTGCTAGAGCAAAGCAGTGTTTCTAGGATCCCAGACAGATTCATCCCTACTTCTGAGTCACTGGAAACCTGCCTGGCAATATCTGTCATCAGCTGAAGAATAAGAGCATTCTCAGTTTGCCTTTTTCCTTTTTTTTTTTTTTAATTGGCTTTCGACTGGCAAGACCTGTCTGAAAAAAAGAAGAAAAAAACCCCACCTCACTACCAAAGCAACCAAACAACCCCCTCACAAATATATGGTGAAAGCAAAACCTTCTTTTGTGAGGTGACCTTGATTTCTTTCTCTCTGAGTACAAAAATATGACTACGCTGTCAATACTGGATGTTACTGATCTGAGATCACTTGGGCTTTATCTGCATGGGGGATTTACACACATTTTCCCACTGAGAAGGAAGCAGCAGAGGTAACAATAATGGCTGCAGTGAATAAGCTCTGGAGGCAAGACCTATATTTTATTTGTCTTTTCAAATGACTTATCAGTTTCCTCAGCTGTTAGAATACTTTTCTCAGGGAAGAGAATGGAGGACAAATCACTGATATTGCTACCTCCACTAAATCCAGGCCAATCTCTCACTTGGGATAAATTGGTGAAAACACACTGAAAGCAATGAATTCATGTTTATTCACAACCAACCTGAGGATCTGTATTTTCATACATGAATACAAACATATGAGAGTAGAACCAGGCAACAATTGACACTAGATTGATTTTCTCTTTTTCTGAGTTTGGCAGTATGTTATACAGCCCAGGAGCAGATTTGCCACTGACCTGATACTTCCTTACATATATAATATTTCAGAGGATGCTACTGAAGTCTTTGCCTTTACTAATTTAAATATTTGCCCATTTCACAAATCTCAGCTCAGTTTCTCCTGCTTCATTTCCTCACCACTCCATGGCACACAGTGGCTTACTGCAAATGAAAAATACCAACCCTGCAAAGTGGCAGATGCAGAAAAGAGCTATGTTAAATTATTTTTCTTAAAATTGAGTTTATCCAGTCACTAAAGTTCACTGGCTCAAAGTTTTACAGCTCTTGTAGTGGCATCTATCCTCCCTGGAAACCAGTAGCTGCCACTGTTTATCTGCAGAGTGTTCCTACATGGGTATGGACACATTTCTTCTCTGATATTTGCACTATTCTGATAATTTTTGAGCAGTCCTGGCTCCTAGACACCACACTGTCACCAGTCACTGCTAAAGTACTGGTGAATTTAGTGGTCACATCCTATGGCATCTGAAAGCTTCCTCACATGAGCTACCCAAAGGGATATCTTTTCTTTTCTACTTGCAGATGACATGAATGAGAAAAGAAACAAAGTTGGCCACTGTTACTTGGTGCCTGATTAACAAAGTACGTGCTTCTCCAGCGTGCTCAAAGGATAATAATTCAATTTAAAGGTATACATTAGAAGCACATGCTACAACTGATTCTGTGCACTTTTAATTGGCTTAACTACCAGGTTTACAGAGAGGAGGCGGAACTCTTGCTGAGATGTTCACTCAGTACAGAATGACACACCACCACAGACTGTCAGTTATCCAGAATAAATCAGAGTTGCGTAGTGTCCTTCTTTCTCAGTGTTGTTTTCTTACCCAAAACATTTCCTTTGCTCTCATCCCCATCCCTCCAAGTACAAATAGTAGCAAACTTATACCAGGGGATTTCACAATGGGTCAAAAAAGCTTACAAATTAAAAAAAAAAAAGCACAAAACATTGCTTATTTCTGACATTTACCAAAACTTCTGTTCCAAAACTGCACTATTATTGAACATTTTAGGAAAAAAAAAGATCAAGTTTTACATCTATCATAGTTCAGTCATCAATAACAATATCACAAGTTTTGCTTGTTATCTCATTAGTCTGGTGTTACTCACCCTACTTCTCATAAAGTGTTTAAGAGTGTTTTTACAACCTTGCTGTTCTTTTAATTGCTGTTAAAAATCATAGTGATCAGTGCACTCTCATAATTTTTGGCAGCAGTTTCCAAGCTTTCTAACAGACTGCTTTCCACCTGGTTTCACTTCAGGATTCATAATTTCCCTCTGACTGGCAACCCCCACTGTTGCAGCTGCATTTCTATCAGGGTCACATGTACAGTGGAGATAGAGACATCGTACATGAGGAACTGTGATGACTTGGCCAGATCGATAAACCCTCCTTTTCCCCCCTCACATTTCTTGTCTATCCAGGAAAATCAAAATAGCAGAATAAGACAGGGGCGCTCTGCATTTTAAGCACCTTGGAAGATACATTTATTTTTTTCTCACAGTAAGAGGCCTCTGGCTGTGGGATGCAATGGAAGTTCTACCAGCCAAAATTTTCAAGATCAACTGGAAGCAAAAGCAAAAAAATGTAGCATCTTGCATTATCTCCTCAGGACTGCAGACTAGGTGATCTAATAAGCCTTACCCATCTTCCTGAATCTGGGAACATCAAGTGAATCTTGATTCAGGCTTTCTGTGCATCAAGCGCAATATACTTGATGGTCAAGGAAAAAAAACACAAACCACCCCAAAAGCCTCAACCTGTTTCTGCACTGAACATAAACTACTAGCACAGCTCATTTAATCTTTAAATTTTACATCTGGAAGCAACACATACGGAGTTTTACAGCTGAACAGAAGTTTCTCAAATTCCACCATCCTGGACTCTGTGAAAGTCTGAATATTTCCTCTGAACTTACAGTATGTCCTCTATGTTGGGTAGAGAATGTGAATTGCAATTAATAAGACAGCATTGTAAATGGCAGTGTAAATTATTTTGAAATATTCCAGCGGTTTTTGCAAAAGTAAATCAGAGTTTGTGTTTTCCTCTGAGTATCTAGATATAATGATTTATATGGAAATATGTACCTGGCTTTGGATTATAAATCAAAGAACCCTGCAGCTTACAATTATGCTCCTGCAAGCAAGGTTTACTGTGGATGTAGCAAAGAGATGCTGTCTGAGATATGGATGCAAGCCAGTTCCATGGATCTAAATATTGAAGGTTAAGGGAACTCTGTAACCTCAGTATAAATGCGTATCTGAGTATATGCAATAGACACTGCAGTGGAGCTCATCCAAATAACAGAACGAACACTCCTTTAAATCATAAGGAATCCAAAATCAAATCTAAACTTTCTAAGATGCCCTGTAAATCGGCAATTCTTTCAAAGGAAGTTGAAGGTGGTCAATAGCTCTGAAAAATCACAGCCCAGACTGTACAGAACGCATAGCAGTACGGGTGCTCTCTGCCTTGGGAGTGTTGAGATAGACAAACCCCAGTGTAGACTGTTTCAGATTCCAGTCAATATTTCAGATTCCAGCCAGTAGAGTCACAATAGTTATGTAAGCCACTTTCCCAAAATGCATTACTAGTTAATAATTTTGTACTTAAAGATATGCGTCTTCTACAGTTTTAAAGTGCTATTAGTGGAATTGAGGGATCTTCAAGGAGGAAAAGTAGCTTCTAGTATTTTACACATAAAAAATATCAAATCAAATGGAGAAACATTAAAGTTTAATGCTGAACTTTAAACATCATATTTTTCTCCAATTAAACCCAGCCTTCTCAATCCATTTGTTGCCATCAGTTAAAAACGAACCTCAACAATTTTTTCAAAGAACGTGTCTGCAGAGCTCTCCAAGTTTCTGGCAATACCTGAAGGTTGATAGCATTGTCATAACTTACATCATCATGACTCCAATCATTTGTAACGTCATTTCCTTATTTAACAGTCCTCTGTGAGATGGCAGTAACAATTTCTAAACCTTTCCTGTCATAGAATCATAGAGCTACTGAATATCCTGAGTTGGAAGGGACCCATAAGGATCACTGAGTCCAACTCCTGGCTCCACGCAGGACCAGCCCAATCAGAGCAGATGACTGAGAGCGTTGTCCAGATGGTTCTTGAACTCAGCCAAGCTCGGTGTGGTGACCACTTCCCTGGGGAACCTGTTCCAGTGCCCCACCACCCTTTTGGTGAAGAACCTTTTCCTAATATCTAACCTAAACCTCCCCTGACGCAGCTTCATGCCATTCCCGTGCGTTCTGTTGCTGGTTATTAGAAGGGACAATTGTCAAGGTCACAGAACCTGTCAAATTGTCTTTGCTTCAGAGTTTGACAGTTGTCCATGTCCCCAGAGTTGTGCCTGTAGTTGTGCATGCCACGCTGTGTCCATAGTTTAGTGAAATTTCCTTGCAGTTCTACTACTTTTATCCGCGTGTAGGTTCCCAGTTGTGCCAATACTTTCCATGCATCGCCATTTAGTGACATCACCTGAATTTTCCAGAAATATAGGAGCTTGAGCTGCCGTATATGAACACAGGATTAGGGTTTAAATGGAAACTATTTTGAAACCTTAATTACAAGGCACATTTGGCAGAACCATTAATAATGAATGCTTGCTTAGGTACCCATAGAAATTACTGTTCAAGCAAGCTGTTTCTGCTACATTCAAATAGGCTTTTAAAAATTAAATCCACCTTACCTGTTATTTTTTAATTCAGAAATTAACAGACCAAGCCATCAAATGTTTATACTATGAGGATTTTATCCTTTGCAAAGAACAATAATCCCGACAGTTCAATGTATCATAATTCCATGAAAGTCAGAACTAAAGCACAGTTAAGCCAGATTAAAAGTTGATTTGAAAAGCATCTTCCTACTCTTATGTAACATGAATTTCATAACTTAAAGCTATAGTTTTTTGTTCTTGCTCATTTAAAATCAGAAAACACATATTTATAGATATTTCCAACAAGCATGGTTTGCTGAATAGAATAGAAAACACGGTAAATAGCACAGCATGATAAAAAATGCTTTCCTGGATGCATGACCTTTCAGTGCATGGATCTTGACCAGGTTTTTGTTTTACATATGGACACAATCCATCTTTTTTGCATCCAAGTAGTCATCCTGAGGTGAAAAAGTAGAAATATACAAATATTGCTATGTAACTTGAAAGATATATTTCATTATGCAGATGCCTATTTCCTAAGAGGCTTTAAAGTTACAGTAAAGTTATCAGAGATCTTTAAACACATAAGTCTTTCATTCAGCTTTTTAAATTTCTGGCTTATTTCCTGACTCAGGAGTAGGCTACAGTAATTTAGGTACAAATGAAACTGCCAACAGGCTGCTGCACTCCTTATACTCAGCCAAATATGTACTCTGACTGCAGCTTTTTACTGTTATGATTTTGGTTTCATGACACCAATAAGGCATTTCAGATGCAATAGTCTTTAGGGATTATTACTGAACTTCTTGCGTGGTTATAGTTACTCAGCCTCTGGCTCTGTGACTCCACACAGACTAAGCAGTATTCTGTGGCATTATTAGTAGGTATTAATTTACATGGATCAGACCAGGTGCTGTTGGAGAAGGCAGACAACCCACAAAAGCAGGTTTCCTCCCTGTCTCCTACCCCAAGAAGAGGTTGGGTGCATGTATCTTGCCTTATACCCCTATGAAATCTCTCATCATCCAGACTCCTCCCATCCCACTGCTGGGTCATTACAAGGGGGAATCATGTACTGCTGAAATTCATGGACTGCTGAAATCAATCTCAAAGCAATTTTTTTTTCTTTTTTTTTTTTTTCCCCTGTGCTGAAAGGTAGTTCTGGAGGGGAAGGAGGAAGGTGACTGGCTACTCTTTCTCTTAGAGTTGTCTGAATATAGGTGTTTTCAAGAAATGAAACCAGGTGAATTTATTGCATTGGTAGGGTTTAAGTGTCTAACACTTTAAACAGATGGAAAGTTTCCATACAGAGCAGCTTCCCTTTGTTTTGAGCAGTGAGAACTGGTTCTTGCCACGTTGTGCAATGCTAAATCAGAATTGCTGAATGGCAAAAAGCAAGCAAAGTCCTCCTCTGAGAGGAAAGGTACTCAGAAATCTTAGGCTTGTTCCAATATGACTATATTCAAACCAACTTCAAGGTGAAAGCCAGCTTAAATGTAGTCTGATCCATGCTCAAAACAACATGAATCTATTGTCTTTTTCATTATCTTTTGTGTGTTTCATAAGGCTCATTTACATGACTCCTCTTGACTGAAATGTGTTTAAAAGTCTCTTGGATGTAAGCATCAATAATTATTAGAAGGGTTCTTCAACTGGTTCCTCAATATCTGTGCATTTCCACTCACTTTGCCCACATCTGTGAAAAGGAAATGCATATTGCCAAAATCTCAGAGTTAACCATTTTAGCCAGGTCACCTGGAAGTTATGCAGCAAGAGAATAATCTTAAAGGAGCACTTGTGTATCACTGAGAATGGCCCATACGTTTATAAAATGATTACAAGCTCTGATTCATGACAGCTGCAGGCAAGCTGGGTTAATTTTCTTCCTTTTTCAGCTTGATTCTGCCAACGAGAAAGAATCTCTATCTTGCATTCTCTTATCATCAGCTAAATAAGAGGAGATATTTCTCAGGCAAATAAGAATTAGACCTCTCTCAAGATGACATGCTGCTGTAGCCAGGTTAAGCCTGTGTTCTTCCAAAAATTCTTCATGAAAATTCCCTGTTTACTTCAGACTCTTTCCTATCTTTGTGTTTTATTTTGCCTACAATCTTCGGGGATTTTTTTGTTAGTGTTGTTAAGAAAATGGGATAATTTATGTGAACATATCCAAAATTCTGGCTGTAAGTTTCCAAGACACCAAATATAACCCAAATTAACCTGCTGGTGGCAAGACACAGTTGCAGTCTCCATCTTCCTTAACAGTTTCACAGCAAGTTTTCACACAGGCATGTCAACAGGCTAATACATACAGGTAGATACCACAGATAATCTACGTTAGGTAAACTCTAATCACTAATGTCAGCCTGGATATGCTAACCACTCATGAAATAAAACAGAGAAAGAGCATCTTGATGCCCGTAGGAATTCTTTTGAAAGACATCAGTTCAGCATCAGTACTGCCTTTAATGTGGTTTCCAGGTAGCTCAGAAAAATTTGGAAGTTCTGAGTACTTCTCTTCAGAAAAAAAAAAAGCTGAAAATCAAATGAGGAAAAGCTTTCTGGGAAAATATTTGCAAGCTCATGACAGTAAATGCAGAAATTGATCAATAATGATAATAAAATTAACTAACTTTGTTTGGAAGAGAAAAAGTGGCTTGGAAAGATACTGTTGCCATAGTTCTGCTGTATAAAACCAAATTAAAACAATCCAATGGAACTCACACACTTGTAACCGGAAGAACAAAAAGTGGGGAAAAAAATTGAGGCAAAATATGTTCAGGGTTTCCCCCTAAATAGATAGAATTTCAGATCTGAGATTTCTTATTCTACTTTGGTAGAATAAGATAAATCACATTACACCTACTTCAGAATACTAATTTCTTAATGCTTATGCCTGTGTTTTGAGAAAGACAACAGCCTGGATTCATACCACCATCCAAACTTTAGGGGCCCACTTGTGCTGGGTTCTTCCTCTAATAGTTGGAGACAGACACCCACCCTCAGAGAGTGACTTAGCTCACTGAGCTAAGAATCACACCTGAAAGAAATGCCCTCCAGTTAGATGTTTTAGAGAAATTGTATGATACCGTGTCAAAATGCCACTGTACTCTGATCCTCTGTGTAGATATACAACACGCAGGAGTTTTTCTGTGAGTGGGTGTGGGTGTGCGCACATGCTATGAAACAACTTTCTGAAGGTCTTTCCTAGGGACTCCAAGATATATCAGCCCTGGTGGACAAAGGTATGAGAAGGGGAATTGATATGCATCCTACAGATATTTCCAGTCTTGAGACAGATGGTGAATTTCTGAAATATCACTCAGAGAAGAGTTTGTTCAACTTCCTCCTGCAATTGAAATTACCTCCGCATCAACAAATGGCTCTGAGACAGGACAACAACTGTCTGTGCTCAGGACCAAGGCACAGGGTTGGGGTTCTACAATCACTCAGATCTAACAGCCCCAAGTTACAGAACAAAGTCAGCGTGCTGAGGGAAAACTGCAGTGGAACCTAGACCCTGGCCCTATACTTAGGCTGTTATAAATTTTTTCTTTTGCCCCCATTCCTTTTCTCACACAAACCAGATACCTTCAGATTTTTTTACTCTAGATTCACACTTTATAACAATCAGCAGTAATGTTGATTATCACATTTTAAACAAACTTATCTTTAAGAAAAGTAGATTTTTTTAAAGTTAAATAAAATAACTTTTGGGAGTCTCTTGGTAATATTGGCTCATATTTTCTTGTTAAAGAATACAGATTCAGCAAAGGAAAAGAAAAAGCATGTATCGCAGAAACAAAGTTGGGGGGGGTTGCAATTGGAAGGACTACAGAAACTCAATTTCACTTATTTCTATGATATAAAAAATGCATTGGGCAATGGGAACAATCAGACTTTGGCACAGCAGGCTTGCCCTCCAAAAACCGTTAAAGACAGAAGCACACAAAATCAATGAATTTTCTAGTGGCCCATCCATATGTTAGATAAGCACATGGGACAACATAAGCCTCATATTCTAATTTGACATGAGCATATCTGACTGGGCAGATTATACCAAGGGAATGAATGAATAAAAGACATCATCCTCCCCATCCTAAATTTGTACTTGTGCTATAGCTTGCCTTACAGTGAGCTTAAATCAAATCTACGAATGCTCAGGACATATAAAAGAATAAATTAAACCAGAAACCAGAAAACAATAGCACTGCAGTAATACTACCCAGCTATCTTCATTTTCTCTAGCTTTAGCTTCTATCAGGGCCTCCTTAGGTGCTCTGCTGTGCTCATTTTTGTTAAGAACTTGTTTAGGAGTTGGGATTCCAGAAAATAAGAAAGATTATTCTTGCATAGGTCTCACAGTGCGGCTGGGTGAAAGCTCTGAACAGGAACGCCTCTGTCCATGAAGGACCCAATTCCAATCAGGCAGAACTCCAAGGCAGCAGCAGACCTAGCAGAATAAGGGTACACCATAGATATGCAAGAGGTCTTTGTTCCTGCAAAGGTAAAGCTGCAATGATGCCCAGATTGCTCTAGGACAGCAGCCAGAGACTGTGCCAATGGGAACACCTGCAGGGTGATAGAAGAATACTGAAATGACAGTGGGAGGGGAAATAAAAGATGTGGATGTGGCAGAGGGTACCTCTCCTACCCGGCATCTCTCTTCAGCTCAGGAAGCCCTTTTCACACATAGGTCCTTGGAGGCAATTTGCAGCCATTAGTAAGCAAGTGGCAATGAAGAGGTGAAGGTTCTGGGAAGGGGTCGGTCAGATCCCAAAGCTGTCAGGAGCAGCTGCTGGAGCTGCAGTAACATTGTCAGACTCTTTCACCACTTTGTCCCCAGTCATCTGCAATCATGATCACCTGTTTGCGGCAACCTTCCCATTAAGCCACTTCTTTTGCCCCAGCCAGAGCCGCCTTCTCCTCCTGCTGTATCAATCTCCAACCTCTTCATACAAATGATCCCCTTCTAGCGAAGATCTATCTTCGTTACTCCCTGGATCATTCCTCCTTCCCTCCCTATGAAGTTTTTGTAGGTCACTCTGCAAGTCAAGCACTGTCCTCTTCCCTAAGTTGCTTCTCTTTACCTTTAGCTGCTCTGAGGTAAAGCACTTTCTCCAGGTTTGTACAGTACCAGCCATCTGAGGTCAGCAATGGTCCCTTGCAACCCCACTGACCTCCGGGTTTTAGAGCATTTCTGTACTTGCTGGTGTTACAATATTTCTTTTTAGTAGTGTGAAATATTAAAATGCTGCCACCACTGCTGCCCAGCCTATGAGGTATGTGATTAACAGAGTACACATAGATAATACTAACAAGATTTTGTGAATTGAATATGGGGAAAAAAGCTACTTAATTTTCTGGAAAACACACTTCTGGCTCTTTGATAAAACAAGGCAAACCCTATTTTCTTCTTCACCTACATACATTCACCTGCCCCTGCACTAAGGAACATGTTTACAGCAACATCATGCACTATTTTTAAATGTTATAAATAGTCCTCTTAAAACACCAGTAGATGCAACCAAGTGGGTTGCATCGTAAAATAGAAGGAGAAAGAACAAAAGTGAAAAGTCACATAGGAAGGTATATAATCACACACACTCTTGTGTAATGCGAAATCATTCTAAATATAACTTTATGATGCTTTTAAAAGATGTATTGACATGGGATGCAGAAAAGGGGAGTATAGACCAGAGAACAACGTTCCCAACTTCTCTGTCAGCAATACTGGAACAGCAAAGCAAGAGGTAGTACATACACACATAAAACTAGACAGGAGAAAAACTGCAACACCACCAGGGTTTACAGTGAACTATGTTTAAGGTTTTGCCAAGCATCAGCACTGATCCACTGTCAATCTGCCTCCGTGCAGCCTCTCAGTGTACAGGGCCAGGGGCAGATACAAGATGGACAGCAGTTCATAACCTGCAGAGCAAATATCCCGGATACAGGGATTTTTCTTTCAGATGCCCACCAGCCAGAAACCCTCTGGCATCCCTCAGTACCTGCCAGCAAGGCTTTTTCATATCTGGAAGTGGCCATGATCCTCCATTCACTAACAAAAGCAATATTGCACAACTACTTAGCCTTCTGTGCTGTTCCTCCAAGACGGGCTTTTACTTTCAGTCATAAAAGCTTTAAAAACCTCCTCACCTCTGCTCCTAGCATTTCACATAGATACTTGTTAATTGATGTGATGTCTTCCCACTTACCATCACCCATGTTGGTAACAGAGAACCCTAATTTTTCCCTCTATGTCTGACACCTCCATTGGTCCATCTGCCACCAAAGTGCACTATGGCTGCACTCACCGCTCCATTTTGCTTCTTCCTGTACGAGCTCTGCCACAAACTTCTCTGTTTACTCTTGGCTAGAAAGAGTGCTATCTCTGTTCAGCTGCAGGCTGCCTTAGCATCCAGAGGCCACTCTGGGAGCCTCATGGTCTCTCCAAATGTTTTTTCATGATCGACACAAGGGTTTTCTCTCCTGCTCCTTCTCGTACACTCTGTTACTCTCAGTCACAAGTTCACTCTCAGGGACATGGAGACTTGAAATCTAATCAAGACAGGGATGACATCAGACTAGAATGTCAGGGTCCCTAACCGTTGATACATTCATGTTTAGTTTATACGAAACTCCTATCCCTTCAGGCTAGCCAAACCACTCTGCAAGTGAACGTGACTTCCTATGACAGTACTACGAGCTTTTCTCAGGGCTTTTAGCTGGGCCAGATCATGGCTCTTTTTGTGTAGCTTGTAACACTTGTGAATCAGTACATTTCATTTTCTGAAGTCATACCAGAGACTGGGACCCAGGTGAATTTAATCTCTTTGGAGAATATCTGGCCTTTATTTAAGTGCTCAGATTATAAACGAAGCCTTATGAAGCAATTCATTTTTGCATGTAAGTGATCTTACTGCTTCACAGGTACACTGTGCAGTGACTTTGTAATGAATGTCTAATTTTCCAGAGCACTGGCAAATGTTTTTGATTGCTTTTCTGTAGCTATTTCAGCTGGGGTTTGATAGTTCTCTTTATCTATCCCATTTATTAGTACTTCTGGTTTGCCCAAAGGCATCTGTTGGAAGCATTAAAAAGTTAGGACGAAGGATCCAACCACATATTAGTCTGTGAATGAAGTTTTTTTCCTTGAGCTGGAAATGTTTTGAATTCATACAATTTCTAATCATCAGCTGGAACAAGAAGCAGCAGTCAACACAATCTAATTAAGTGCTGAGAATTGTTTGCAGGAAAGTTACAAATACTCATCAAGATTAAGCTTAACCATAAAAATTATATTACATGAAAATATATAATGGTGTGCTGCCTTTAAGGGCTAAGGTAGTATTTTTGTTCAAAATAAACATAAATACCATCAAGAACATTCTGCAAATAGTAGTAACAAAACCATAAACCAACAATGAAAAAATCAGGCTAAACTAAGAGCTCTCATATGAGGGGGCCTAGATGCTCTGAGGGCAACTTCAATGGATTTCAAACACTTCTAGGACTAGTTATTAATTTAAATCTTGTCCAAACCATGAGACATATTTACAGGGATTCTGAAGAAGTAAGCACTAAAAATTGAAATTTTTACACTGTGGGCTTGAAAAAAGAGTAGTCATGAGGAAGCCATGACACATGAGACACAGCGTCTTGAGTTCAGAAAGTGTTGGAGAAAGAGGATTACAGATCTCTGGATGAAAGAACAGCCCCTGCCTGTTGCAGCTGAGTTCAGGGGAACCTGTGTATTTGTAAATAATTGGCCTACTTCCTACACCTCTCCATCACCAATACACTACTTGAAGCATCCAGTTCTCATCTATAGATAAGACAGTCCCTGGATTTCTAGTCTTATCATCTGTCTTACATTGAATCCAACATTTCCATAACCAGCTGGCCACCTAATTAATGGAAAGAAATCCATATTAGGAGAGAGGGCAGCTGTAAAGCCTATGAACCTTCTTAGAGACTACTCTGAACACTGAAGCCACTGAGCCTCTATATAAGTTTTATAGCTCTGCTCCTAGGTTTTTTTCTTTCATCTTGACATTGTTTCCTGGTAACTCTAAAGTGTAAAAAAACCCAAAACCCAATACATATATATTTAAAAAAAGAGAAGTAGCTGGGGCAGATCTCAACACAAACATTCATGGAAAAATACTTTCATACAAATGTGTTCGAGGCATACTCTATCTGTGAAGATGCGGGTGAATCATTTATGTGAACGTGTGATCATAAGAAGCTGAAGAGGTAGCAGAGACCTTCAAAGAGAATTTCAAGTTTCTATCAGATTGGAACACTAGCTGGATACATCTTTCCATTAGTTGCCTTCTCACCATAGAAGATGTTCTTGTGTCACTGAAATTAATAAAAATTACTGACGTCAGTTAAACCAGAATTTCAGTCCAGTGGCTTAATAGCATATGTGGATATTCTCTGCCTTGGTCCAGCTCCAAGAGGGTGGGTGAGAGAAGTATTGTAAAAAAACAAAACTAGCTTGAAATTCAAGGTTCTTTGAATTTCATAAAAAATTCACAAATCAGTCTATTTTCCCAGAGAAATGGGACAGGTGTCAAGCAAAAATAGACTCCTTTGCTGAGAAAACATGGCTTAACTATCAAAAATGTAGCAATTTCCATTTAGGCATTTTTCACTGTGAAAAATAGCTATCCTAATGAAACTGTGAATGAAGCCTGATTCGGGAGCAGAGTTGGAAATGAAACAGCAAAAAAAACCCCACCCAACCCTAATGTTAAAGTCCACAAAACAAAATATGTAAATTTTGCAAAGCATTGTGTTGGATGAAACCACAATTAAAATGTTATCCATTCTAGCAATTTCCAGTAATTATTGGAAGAATTCCAGTTGATACAACTGGATTTTACATCAGGTTCCCAGTAACTGTGGGATATTAATTTTGACAAAGAGGCAGTTGCCTGTGTCACAGTTGAGATGCATTATTTGGGCAGTTTCTGAAAGACTGAACATTTATTATTTGGATTATTCTATCAGCAAAAGCAGATAATTTTTTAAAGTCAAAATGGTACCTCTGCTGAGCATTCACTTTTAAAAAGAACCTCTAGAACTGTGCTTAAAAGGGAAAATGTAACGAGTGCTACACACAGGTCCTTGAAATATACCTCAATACACCATTCTTCATCATGCTATCACAAAATTCTTTTGATAGGTGATTATAAGGGATAGGCAATCTTAGAGCTATGCTTAGGAGGGAAAATGTGACTTGGCTGCCTGGAACATGAAAGAATGCTACAAATTAGATCTAGTCAAGTAGTACAAAAAGTCATTCATTAACATATGCACAAAAAGAAAGTACCAAGTTAGCGCTATCATTATTCAAGGAGGTCAAAATTAGTCCTTCATGTACATTCAGTTCATCAGCAATTTATTTGCAAGAACTTTTGTGAATCCTAAAAAAAACCAGAATTTTAGCACCAGTAATTATCTTGAAAAACTTTACGAAATGTGCATTTATATTCAGTACTCAGCCTTTCTTATTTTAATTCTTCCAAGGAGGAAGTATTCTGTGCAAGCAACTGCATAATCCCACAATGCGAGTGATGGCCAATGGCTAGTCAGCAACATAAAATAAAATCCTAATTCTTACCCATTATTATCTATATTTGCTTCAGTGGTCAGTAGACATCATCTATAATACGAACAGGTAATTTGGATATGAAAGGAGGTTTGTTTGACTAAAGTTCTTAGACAGCATTTGTGTGACCAGGAGATAAGAATTATCACACTGGATTAAACTATTGATTCATCTAATTGATATCCCAGATTCACAAGGCATCCAAATGATTCTCAATGACTGAGAAAAGATTGCTGCAGCTGAAGCTTTGCAGCTAATTGGACAACTTGTGCCCTGGTGTGCAAGTGTTTTTCCACCTTGGCTTCTTTTTTGTTCTGCCTAATACAAACATGGAAGCTGTCATGATCCATAATAAGTCTTTTGTCTTTAAAGATATCTACTAAATAAAGGCAAATGGATTTTGAAAATAACAAGTCATATGGATAAAGCATGGGGCTTTTTTTTTGGTTTTGGTTGTTGTTTTTTTTTTTTAACAACAGGAAAACACCAACAGATTGAAAAGGTAAATTAATGACTTAAAAGTGGCTACAATAAGAATATGTTTTTTATGGTATACGGGTCTCTGAAATGACGATGGCCTGCTCCAACTCAGGAGCAGAGATTCAAGACATCAAAGTATGAGAAACATAGATTGATGGACAAAAAATCTGTTCTAAATCAAATTGAATTTGAAGTAAAAAGGCACAAGGAAAGTAGTAGAGTGGGAGACAAAAAGGGTAGATATGCATTCGTTGTATGTGGTGTGAGTCAATATTCTTAATTTGCTTACTTAACTGGGTAAGAGGAAAAGCAGAATCGTCAGACTATAATCTCCTTTTATAGAACAAGATAAATTTATTTCACAAGAAGGGAGGGGAGACTTCTAAAGAGAGAACAGGCAGTAAGAGTCAGTCCTACCAATATCTGGCTTGCAGTGAGCCTCCAGACCCAGGAAAGGGAATATACAGAACTGGAGAGTTTTACTTCACAACTTAGATGTCAGCTAAGTTTCCAAAGCCTTCCTTCCATGGATCACCCCCTCTGCCTTAAGGAGGGGCAGGGGTGGATTAGATGGATCAAATAAATATTCATGGTCTACAGGCAAATAGGTAGTACAGAGGTGCACTATTTTTCCCATGTTGCCTTCACTTTTGTGACAGTGTTACTCCTCCAAGACTTTGCTTTCCTTAGGATAATAAGATCAGAATGGTCATGATACTGAAGAATCATTTCAGACAAGATTGATGCTAAAAATGATCTTGCAGTCAGCATAGAGAAGGATAAAACAAGTGTATTCATTAACACAGTTCCTCAAACGTCTGTTTGAGCACATTGTTTTCTGGCAAAGGCAAAACCTCATGGGCGTAGGACGCAACACACATCAGGACAGCTCCAGCACAATGACTCTACCCAGTAGCACAGCCAGCCACAATGAGACACAGATACCATGGTGGAGAATCTAGGTCATCTTTGTAAGGGAACCCCCAAAGCTCACCAATGAACTGTGCAAATGATATGTGCTGATGGGAGAGTAAGGACATTCCTCCATCTTCTGAAAATGAAAAGATAGTTGAAAAACCTGTGCAAGAGAACCACTGAAGGAAGAAAAAAACAACTAAAAAACCTCTATAAAGTTTTTCAGTAGATTTTCTTACATGAGGAAATGTTCAGATAGGCTATTAGCATGGGGCCCATTTCATCTAGTATTTATTTACTAGGCTGGATATTGAGGTTGCATTATTCCATCCCGGGTTTTTTTTTGAGCTGTGGGTGTTCTGCATGATTAACAAAGACAAATATCATCTTTTACCAAGGTTTATTCCCATCTAGGCAATTGGATTTAGTACATAACAGAGAAAATCAAATACAGAATTTAGGAAATGCCATTTTTTCTCAAATACAAGCTTGTCAACATATGGAATTTGTTAGAAATATATTTAAATGGGTATTTGTAGGGTGTTTGAACACAGAATAGTATTTTCTTTTTTTTTTTTTTTGTCAAGTGTATTACTTGTCAGAGCAAGTAGCTAATAGAGTTGGCAGAAGACACGGAGATTGCAAGCAGTCATTGAACTGTGTAATAAAGACAACTTGGCCTCTACCACAAATTTCTCATTGTTATTTTATTCCAGGGTCTTTTAAAGGTGCTCAGAATTGCGCCTCTCAATAACTGATTTCTGGACACTGATTTCTGAGAGACAGTCAAAGGGACAGAGCCTCTCAGAATGATCGCAGGTGATTTTCATACAACAGCATTGACTATGGTTGAAGTCAGATGTTCACCAAAACTGGAAATATATGCAGATTTGGAAAAGAACATCATAAACATGTGCAGGACTTTAGTGTCCATACTCTGCATATGGACAGATTATGAAATTTGTTTTACCGAGATATCACTGAACCCTGGAAGCACGTAAAATTTGTAAGCATCCCAACTTTATGTTAAAGCGTATTGGTTGCCTAAGACTTATACCCATATCCTTTTGGCCTGCCTTACACACATTCCTGATCAAGATACAAAAAATAAGATGTTCTTTTCTGCTTGTATCTCCCAAGTTTCCCAGAGCATTTGTTGGACTGGCATCTGATGAAAGGCAGATGTGATAGCCATTTTTGTATCCTACTGCATGCCCCACCCTAGCATTACAGGAGGACGTGGGATACAGCCATTCCTCCCCTTACGGATGAACCCATTACAACATATTAGCTAGTGCTAAAATCTTGACAGTGCCTGCTGCTGGGTGGAAACACTTTTTTGCTTCTTGTTGAAATGGTTTGTCTATGGAAAATAAAATAAAAAAAAATTACAATTCATGGGGCTGAATATGATTTTTTAGCTTTAAAGACAGAATCCTTTGCTATAGCCAACTAGTAAAAGACTTAACTGCTCTAACCACAGGACAATTCTGCACATTGTTTCTGCAGTCGTTCAGCATTTTGTTCTGCACGGTGGCACAGTTTTCATGCCAGCCAGGGATGGATTCTACCCTTTATCCAGACTTTCTTAACACCTGGTGGGTCGGAGACTCTCCCAGGAGGAGGTGAGACCTAGGTTTGAATTTGATCAAGATCAAGAGGCAGGGAAGCAAGTCTAACTCTCCAGGTCCTGTGCAAGTTTTCTCACAAAAAGGCTAAGGATTAGAAGGGATTGGAAAAAGGTGTGGGCAGCACCATATGTTCCTGTTTTTAAATGAAAAAGAGAGATTCCCTGCTGTAGGCTCTGAGTAAAGGACGTGAGGCTCTGCTTTACAGAGGTGATTTTATTTTGTTGCTCTTAATGGATAAAGGATCCCATTTGGCTCTGAACAACTGAAACCCCAGCCCTATCTTAGAATTTCACAGAATCACAGAGGTTGGAAGGGACCTCAAAAGATCATCTAGTCCAACCCCCCCTGCCAAGGCAGGGCCATCTAGAGCACATCACTCAGGAACACGTCCAGTCGGGTTTTGAATGTCTCCAGAGAAGGAGACTCCACAACCTCTCTGGGAAGCCTGTTCCAGTGCTCTGTCACCCTCACAGTGAAAAAGTTTTTCCTTACATTAACCCGGAACCTCCTATGCTCCAATTTGCACCCGTTGCCCCTTGTCCTATCGCTTAGTGAGGCCGAGAAGAGCCTGGCTCCATCTTCCTGACACTCACCCTTAACATATTTATAAACATTGATAAGGTCACCCTTCAGCCTCCTCTTCTCAAAGCTAAAGAGATCCAGCTCCCTCAGCCTTTCCTCATAAGGGAGATGTTCCACTCCCTTGATCATCTTAGTGGCTCTGTGCTGGACTCTCTCTAGCAGTTCCCTGTCCTTCTTGAGCTGAGGGTCCCAGAATTGGACGCAATACTCCAGATGTGGCCTCACCGATGCAGAATAGAGGGGGAGGAGCACCTCCCTCGACCTACTGACCGCGGCCCTTCTAATGCACCCCAGGATGCCATTGGCCTTCCTGGCCACCAGGGCACATTGCTGGCTCATGGTCATTCCCCCGTCCACCAGGACCCCCAGGTCCCCTTCCCCTACACTACTCTCCAGCAGGTCAGTCCCCAACCTATACCAGCACATGGGATTCTTCTTTCCCAGATGCAAGACCCTACACTTGCCCTTATTGAATTTCACCAGCTCTCCAGCCTATCTAGGTCCCACTGAATGGCAGCACAACCCTCTGGTGTGTCAGCCACTCCTCCCAGTTTTGTGTCATCAGCAAACTTGCTGAGGGTACACTCTGTTCCCTCATCAAGGTCATTGATGAAGATGTTGAACAGCACCGATTCTAGCACCGACCCCTGAGGGACTCCCACCAATTCAGTCTATGTGACTCCCCAGCTGAGCGTGCTGAATTCAGCATGGTAGTGTCTGCATCCCACCATGAGACACGTACCTCTCCCAGCACAAAGGAAGAACCCTGCACTATGGGAAGAGCCGCAGTGCCTCACAGAGTTCTGCTCTGTTCAGCACTGGGCACTGCAGCGCTTGGCACGGCCATGCCCTCTGCACCTTCTGCGGTGCCACTCAACGTATTTGCTTTTGGGGAGCTATCGACTCAGGTCATTCCCACCAAGAAGCCTGCTGCACGGCACACAGTCAGCAGCCAGCTAACAACACTGAGTTGTAATTATACACAACCCCTGCCGGAGCTCTGTGGGAAGTCTGTCTATCCATCACCGAGTAATGGGAGGAGGGAGGATTCGCCTTTTCTCACTGAAGTGACACGATTAGATGTGCCCATCCATACCATGTTGCAGGACCAAGTTCTTGATTAGGCAGTTAGGAACGCTTGTGGTTTGTTTTTCAGACATTCCCCTATTGATGTAAACATCTGCTGTCCTCAGTTATGACAGCAGAAAAGCGGCTGTTACGAACCCAACCACGTAAATTGTCAACAGTTAAGCTGCCTGTGACTCTCACCAGTTGCAAAATAACAGCAAGAGCTGCAGCAGATTTCTTGCTATTATACGCCAACTACTGTTCAGCTGTACGGTTCCCATGTTTCCCTCTGCCCACTTCAAGAGGATAAAGAGATAAAGAGAACAGTCTGCCCCCAATGACAGCGGTGATAACACTCATTATTATACCCACAATGACGAAAAATGAAGGTTTTCACAGAGAGCTGCTGCATGCCACACAAATTAGTTACTCACTATTCACCAATCCTGTTAGTTAACAAACGCTCAGTGTTTCATTAGCTCCCTTGACAGCTGCTCCAGGGAGAAAATTCCTTTGAGGGTGACACAATGAAGCTGGCGTTTCTGCTCATTCTGCTATATGCTACCAAAGGGCTTAAAAACCCCCAAAGTCCTGCCAGAAATCCCTGGCTTCTGCCTGCAGAGAGTGAATTACTCCACAGAGAGGGTCAGGAATTGTTAACCTCTGTTGTTAGCATTCCTCAGGTATCAGCAGCAAGCATGTTCCCCAGGAGTCAGAGCACATTTTACTGTATGCCAAGGTAACACTGTAAATTTTATTTAAGTTTCAGCTAATAAAAGAAACAAGCACAGCTTCCAAGAGGGAGGAGAGGGAGCTCAACTTTCACACATGACACCACACTAAATTTTTAAAAACACAACAATCTGCTCCCTCTCTTGACATCTAACGTGCAGCACAAAAGCATAAAACAGGAGCTCGTCCAAACTACATGCATAATCCAATATTAACTAGTAGATTTCCATGTTTGAGGTGCAATATTCTCTCTTACAAATCCATTATTTTTCAACATACTTTTCATTTTGTGCCTCTAGGACTTGAGGAATCAGATAAAATATTTTCTTATGTGCTTCACTACATTTTCCCCTTTTATAGCCTTCTTTTAATTTCGTTATGGTTTCTTGACAAGCAAAAGAAACTTTAATCTCATTAAAACCTTAAAAGCTTTGCATTTTTACAAAAGAACTTCCCTTTATTTATCTGAAACATTATTCTATCTTCAGTCAAATGTCATTATTAGAAATGTAGTTATGATGCATATCCTTTTGAGCTGAACTAATGATGAGAAACATCGCTCATGTATACCTTTAACCTGCTGGTACTCGGATCAGCAGCCCTGCAATTTATTGCCCTCAGAAGTAAACAAAATGATGAAGGTACGCTTAGAAAATACATTAATTTTTATGTTCAAGAAAAGATCCTCCCAGTATTCTAGGCTCCCTCTTTCACGTTATGATGACAGTATCTCCCTGTTTTGAAGGACCATCTTCCATACTTGATCTCTTCCAGGGATATAGCAGGAGAGAGAAAAGGTATATATTTACTAAGAGTAAATGAATTACATATGCTGCATACTCATACCTATAGGTTTGATGTAAGTCTTTCTGGAGCCAGTGTGAGACTTTCAATTAACTTGATGGCAGCTGCATTAACAGTAACCCCCAAACCCCAGCCTTTAATAACCACTGATGTCACTGCCAGGGATGAAGCTGTATGTATTTGTTGGGTTTTTTTTTTAACTATATGAGACAATAAATGTTTCAGCCAGTCAATTTTCTCTATATCAAGCTATGACTAAATGACCCGGCTTAAACAGTGATCCTGTATCAGCAGAATGAGTGGAGCTGTCTATGCTCACTCATGTGGCAGTCACGGGATCAATTTGACTTAGTTAAAATTTTCTGAAGGCTGAATTAAAAGCAGAGCTGTTAGGCAAGTTATTAGATAAAAATCACAATCACATAGTAGATTATGTGAAAGAAAGATGATCAGCCTGATTTTCTGATTATACTGATTTTCCTCCACCCTTTTGTATGACCATGACGAAAGGGGAAATGAAAGGGTGGAGAAAGGGCAAGTAGACTGGTCGCAGAAGGTGACCTGGGCATGTGCTAAAGACAGAATATTTGAAAGCTTGCAGAGTAAAAGTTCAATTCATGCAGGCTTTATGTAAAGCTAAATTTTAAAATTTTAAAGTACTATTGCTGGAGCTTCAGATAACACACCCCTCTTTTTAAAATTAATGATTAACAAAAAGATGGGGAAAACTGACAACATTGTAGAGAGAAATTTCTCTTTCCTAATGCTGTAGACTATGCCTATACAGCAAAATGGAGTTGTGATTGCAACACAGTGCAGTGCTGTCATGCTAAATTTTTCTTACTATTAAACCATAATGAAAGCAAGCAGTTAAGGACAGATGACTTGAATTCTTGTACCAAAAGCTTAAATTTCTGCCTTCAGTGTGAATGCTACCTGCATAAGCTAAAGTAAAGCAATTCTGCACAGACACATCTTCTGAGCCTTGACAAAATGGAAACTAAACAGCACCAGGTTTGTGTAGTTTTTTGATTATGGCAGCAGGCACAATGAAAAAACACAAGGAAGATGCTCAGAGTTAGCTCTTAGAAGATTTTCTGCTTATGTTCATACCGTAAGGGCCAGCAACATTGGCATGAAAATGTTACTGTCCAGCTGGTGGCATTCTCATTGGTGATGTGCTTCTGCCTTATTTTTAGGTTGGGATCAGACACGTTCCAATGAGTAAAGCTGAACTGAGACAGAGTCAAAGAAGATAAGGTAATCACAAAAATATGGAAAGTCAGAACTAACATACAGGTATATATTAAGTTTCACTAAGAACATAAAACCCAGTAGTAGTAGTATTAATAATAACAATAACAATAATCATAATCCCAAACAGGAAACAAAGGGATGACCAAAATAGATGAACTATACAGAGAAGCGGACTGTGATGAACAGAAGAAAAAGGAGGATATAAAATAATATCCATCAACAAAACTGGAGTGCCTAAGTGGGTGTCAATGAAATTCAGAAAATGATATTCAGCAAATGGAATTCTTTACCTTCCTTCATGGTGAACGCTTTGGAGTTCGTATCTTGGCTGATATTAATGTCATAAACTACATGATGAAGCCATTACAACGTGGAAGATCTTTCTGGGGACACTGATTAGGAGAGAGGTCACCTGCAGGAATCTCAAGTGAAACAAACTCCAAATGAAAGTAAGAGGGATGATTGGAGATCTGGGTATAAATTGCCAAGGAAAGATTGAAGGACTGGTATTACTTTGTAAGAAAGCTGGAAGGGTGGCAATTTAACTGTGTGCAAATACGAAAATGAGAAAAAAGGCACAAAGGAAGGATAACACACTATTTCCCATGTGTATTAGATCAGGACAAGCAATACTGGGCTTACCTTTCTAGCAAGAGAGTTTTAGGTAAAAGAGACATTGGGATATGGAGGTTGTGGTGTGTCCCTCAGGAGGCTTCTACACATAGAGTCAAGGAGTGCCTGGAGAAGAGGATCCTCAAGATTTGCACTCTATACCAGTCACGCAAGTCACATATGCAAACTGGATGTAATCTGAGAATGAGGAGACTCCCGCTGTTAATATGTCCTTGAACACCTGCGAAGCTTCTGTACAAACTTCCACAGAAGATATTACATCCACCAAAATCCTCTCTTAATCTCATTGTTAAGGAGTAGGTTAACAGTTAGAGGAAACATTTTTGGCTCTGTAACACAACTGTTGAATGTTCCCAGAGAAGTCATTTCATCTGTCAGTGTCTGTGAAACTAGGCATGTGTCATCTACCCCATTCATACAATAGATGGAAGAGGGTTATGAAACATTCACATTCCTAAGTAGTCTGAGACCATTACACGGATGGCAAAATGCATAACGCAAGGTGTCATTGGTCTGCATGTAAAAGCACGTGGGCGTTGTTGGAAGACTAATCTATGACACAGCTATGAGAATGGTTTGCACATAAAAAACCCAAACTGTAGAACTTAAAAATGCAATGCTGCATGTCGGTTTCCTGTGTTTAAGACTTTATTTTCATGAATATGTAAATTTCATTAACCACTATTCAGACCACAGCACTTTGGGGGCGGGGAGGGGAGAGAGGGGAGGGAGAGAAGAGCATCACGTGTAATCTTGCCAGCTGCCCTGCAGTGTGCAACAGAGGTGAGATGAGGTCAGTGATTATTTACACAAGAAGAAAAAATGAAGGAAATACTGGATCAGCAGGTGATTAAAGGACACAAAGAAAAAACAGGATAACAGCGCTAGAACCATTGTACATGTGTCAATAGCAAATTATGCCTGAGGAGAAAAAGCCAAAACATTTATCATGAATTAAACTCAACCAGAGTGAGGTTTACATTAAACAGTGAAATCTGTTCTTTTCAAAGGAGATTTTAAAACAATAACTTCATGTGCAAATCAAGAAAGGGTCTCCTCCCTTGCCTGGTCAAACTATTACTGTAAAGCTGTTCTCCTGATTTCAGGATTAAAATTCCTTTTATCTTTGCCCAGATCTCATCTGCAGTACATTTAACAGAATCAGACATTAAAAGTGACTCACTAACAATTAGGCTTCTGCTTCTGAACAGAGAACTCTTTGAACATGCATGCAGTAAGGAATGTTTTGGGGATGCTCGGTCTTGTGAGATGAAATTTTTAAAAAGAAATGTTTCGCCAAAGGAAAACGCAAGAAAATCATTCAGGTGGTAGAAAAAGATGTTTCAACTTCAACTGTACAGAGGGAAGATGATGTTCTCTACAGAATGTCAAAAGCAGCATCCTTGCAATATTAGATTGGAACAGTAAATTGTATGCAACCTAATTATATTAACAACATTACAAAAATCCAGAAGCATAACAGCTGTGTCATTTCTGAGCAGTGGTAAACAGAGCCTCAGCAATCTCTGCCTGAACCATTCAAACACCAGACAAAGTTCAAATCTGCTTCAGATGTTTATATGGTAAATACACCAAGACAATAAAAAATACAGATCCATTTGCCCACTCTTCCCTACTTTGTTAAATATACAGTACAAAAGAAATGCTTATGCCCTTTCTGTGATGCACCACTTCTCATGAACAAAATAATCTCCACTTGCACCCAGAGCACTCTGCTGACGCCAGCCACAGGCACTGATGATAAATAGGGACTACTAGCAGCCAGCCTGGGATTTAAAGTAGCAGGGAGTGCACAGCCAGCCCGCGCCAGCCTGCCCAGGACAGCATTTTTCCCCCAAGCCAGTGCTGCTACCAGGATTACCTACATGGTTACCCGGCCATACTGGGAGAAGCTGTGCCACAGCAGTGCTTCTGAACATTTACCAAAAGCACTCAAAAGTTTACCATGCTGACAGTAAAGACTTGCTCAAACAAAGTTTCCAAATCTTCCATGAAAAAACCATATACCCCCTCTCTCCTCCAGCTTCCTGTTAAGTTCAGATTAGCAGAAAATTACAAGGGAATTATGTGTTGAGGTATTTCAGCTCCCTAGCTTCCTGAGGGAAATACTCAAGAGCTTCCAGGCTCTCCATTACGTGGGAATATGGGTGAACGAGAGCTAGGACTGTGGGAGCAGTGATGGAGATCAGAACTTGGGTTCAGGCACGACCGAGCTTGCTCGCTGCTAGTCTGGGAGTGTGGAGGGGAACACTCTTTGGCTCTCCCAGGGGAGCTCCATTCCCTGATGGACCCACCTTACCCACCTCTAGAAATGTAGAAGATTACAGACACCCAGAAATGATTACCTTGAATTGCTACAACTGCTCACGGAAGAATTATTTTTTGTTACTGAGGTTACTGATTTGATCATATGCATTTTTTAACCGCAGGGAAAAATGGAAGGCCCACGATTAATAAAATAGGATTCAGTATTATGATATTCTCTTTCCTTTGAGAATTTTACGTATACCCGTAGTCCAACTAAACATCTACTCACCTTTCCAACTGTATTGAAAAAGCTTCTTTTTTTAAACTGATTTATATACATAAAATCCCCTGCCCTGCTTCTTTACTCCTCTGGTTTTTCCACTTCCCATCAGTCTAATCTATATCTTTTCAGTGAGCTGGAAGCTCTTTGGAAATAAAAGAGCTAGTCTTTCACAAATATATTTTGATGCCTAATAAACAGTTTTATTCTTTTTCCATTGCTGTTGGTAAGTATAGTGCCCAACTAAGAATCACACTGTTTCTAAGTTTTCCACTGACTAATTTCTGTGACTTTCTAAAGCAAGTTTAATCTTGATTAAATGGAGTGTGCTTAAGTATAGTTAAGATGCAATCACCTAAGTGGCTGACTGAATAGGTGAGAGAAAATAGGGAGGGACTAGTTCACTTTGAATGTTTAACTTTTCATTTCTATTAAAAATACTTTCAATACCTTATGAACACACAACTTTCCACAGAAATCAGAAAACAATCCCCACTCAACATAAAATCCAGATCAGATTTTTAGTAAGCACGACAGCTATCAAAAAGAAGTCTCAAATTTATGCACAGAGCAAGTGTTCTTGAACGAAGTTTCCAATATCCTAAACACAAAGACTGGCAGTTCCACCATCCTTTCCTGGTGACAGCCTTAAGCTTACCTATAATTCATACAAAGTCATCATTCATTCCTTATCATACATTACTTGCTTCCCTGGGACTCTAGGTTCAGCTCCATGCCACAGTCCTGTTGCATGCCAGGAACAGACACTGACTAGCAGTGATCACTGCAAATTATTATTCCTCAGCCACAGTCTGCTCTTAAAATGGCCTGAGCCCTCTCCTAACCTCTGGAGATCTGAGAGGGCAGTACTGGAGTCCTAAACACAGCAGACATGTTGTGAGGCCGACACTAAAGCCACTGCAGGTGCAAAGGAATTTTACATCTTTTTCTGTATCAATACCTTGAAAGAGGAAAGACATCCATGCACAGAAAGCAAATGTTTATAGCATGGTTGCAAACCTATAGAAAGTGGTGAACATAAATGAAAAAAAAAAGGAAAAAACAAGAAAAAAACCACAACTACCCTATATATAATATTACAGGCACTTACTAGTGAGATCAGACCAAAAGCTTTTCCTCCCCTCCAGTGCTTTACTGATAAGCTCATGCAAACACTTCACACACTCAGGGTTAGACATTCAATTCTACAAGATCTTACACCACTAGGTTACATGCAGAGTTGATAAGATGGATATACATGTTCCTCTTTATTTGCCAAAATATTAGGGAAGGCTATTTCCAACCAAGGGTCTCCTTTCTCATTCTTAGGCAAATTTTACATTCCAAAAACCACCTAGAATTAATTTTAACTACTCATAGCTGTCTCTGTTTAATGTCAGGGCAGGTGATACCACTTATGGTGACGTTAACATTTCCAAAACAGGATGACAAAGTCCATAGTTTGGAGGTCTAATGAAATAACTAGTCCTGCCTCCCTCATCTACTGACTTTCTCCTATTGCTTTGGAAGTGCTTATACCTCTTGGGCATGGCCCCTGACAACCATCACCTGCCCAGACAGTAATCAGAGGCTGTCAGTGACTACTGCAGTACCTGGGTAAGTCCTACATTAATTGCTAAACCATAGCAAGACAGAATGCTCCTTACTGCCAGGCAGCACAGCATTGAATGTCAGTCTGAAGCTTCTTCACACAGTAAATCCCACATGCTACTGAATAATGTAATGTGACCTGGTCTAGTGCTGTGTGTCCCGGCCCATGGCAGGGAGGTTGGAACTAGATGATCTTTGAGGTCCCTTCCAACCCAAACCACTCTGTGATTCTATGGTTTCATGCAATGGCACAGCTGAGATTAAAATACATAGTTCCCAACTAGCTCTTGCTTATGTGAAGAAACAATCATGCTGGAGTGATGACTGGTTTCGGGGCAACCATCCCCATTCAAGTCTCTGAGGGATATTATGGGCTAATCCTTATACCACACTCATAAGACTTTTATAACTCTCTGAATAGAAAGAAGTGTTGCTTTTGCAGGGCTAGAATGGACTCATCCCATGCAGAAAAGGTACAGAATTTACAATGTACTTAAGCAGTAAGCACATGTACTCAAGCAGGTCAGACATTCTCCTCTGTGAGGAGAAAGAAATGCTACCAGAAAGTTTTCCTATTAATAAATATGTATCTTAAAAAAATCAAAAGTCTTCTCCAGCTTAGACAAATATTTGTGGTGTTTCCAGACAGAATATATTCATATTGTTCCAGATACATTTTAGTGTCTAATTTGTAAACATTGCTGAACAAATTTGCAAAGTAGTGAATAGAAGTAAATGATTAGTATATTACCCGAAGCATCTTCATGGCAAAAAGAAAATGCACGGTCTTTACTACTGCTTCAAGTGATCACAAGGCTTTCCTTAGATACTGCAGAAAAGTAATGTCTTCTGACTTCTGCATGCCCTCAGGACATCTGTTGTGCTACAGACAAGAGGGGCTTTTTCTGGTGAGCATTTTCAGTGTAAAACCACTGATACAGCCAGGCAGTTGATAGTGCAGCACTTGGAAAGCACATTCTTTCTCATCACTTAAAATATGCATTAATTAGTGATTATAAGTATTAATTACAGTACATTACAGACTGTTATCGTTTTAGACAATAGTAGCAACATTACATTCCTTCTGTTTCGTTCTTTTTAATTACTACTGTTTAGTTTCAGAACTGGATGATACCCTTAGACATGGTGCTGAGTAAAGGGTGATGCATAAACCATGTTACTCCACAAGCAGGCCTCGGAGGAGCTACCACACGGAAACACTCACGTTCTCCCTGTAAAGGCTGTTAGAAGCAGGGGAGCTGCCCAGGGCAGCGGGGATGAGGGCAGCTTCCTTGGCTCCAATCATCCTGCTGGTCCCACTGATTTGGATCAGAGCTGATGTGTACAAGGGAAAAAGGTGCTGTTTTCTCCTCCTTTAAGTTTCTCTCTGGATACGTGCCTGTAAGCGTTTCTGTAACGCCCACCCACTAAGCAGGATTTATTCATGTGTTATACGGCAGTGCAGATCCAAGGACAAGACTTTACTCCTCCATCTAATCTGCATGGCTGAGTGAGGTACGAGTCACATCAGCCCCAAGTTAACTAGTTATTATTACCAAGAAGATCTTACAATGTTCCCTTCTGCAGAGCGAACACTGGCAGCATGAACCGTACCGTGAGATCTGTTTGTACAGAGCCCGGTATAACAGTACAACAGTGACTCACATCTGCTGGGAGCTCTCCTGTGAAGCAGCAGAACGGCAGCATGAGACGCAGGAGTGCAGCTTACAGGCACAGACTACGTCCTGGTCCAGTGCCTGCTGTTTGGGCTACGCTACTTTAAATACAAACCAGTTTTCTTCACACAGTTTACAGATCACTTCTAAAAGAACATTCCCATTTCAAATCTAAAATAATTTTTAAGATCCTTTCCTGAATCTCTTATAAACAGTTACACCCATATTTCTGAAATATCCACAATTCCAGAACAGAAAAGTGAAGATATCCCGAAATTAGACTTCTATCCCACAGCATCAGTAAAGGTGAACAGCACACAAACCAGATGCAACTTCATTGTTCCATCTTTCCATGCACTTCTCTTCATGGACAGAAATGTGTCACAAACCTGACTTTTTTTTTTTTCTTATTTTTTTTTAAATTCTTGACTGTATCTGAGTTTAGTGAGTAATGTAAAATGGGCAGGCAGATGACCTTGAGTCAAGTTCTCCTGAGAGAAGTTGTAGCAGTGGTACATAGGAAGAAAAATTGTTCTTGGTCTAGGAGAAGGTACAAATAATTTACATGAATACGGGGCATTTGGAGCTATTGTGAACGGTACCATCTGTGATTGATCCAGTAGGATCCAGCTTATTAACAATTACAAGAATCCACAGAAATATCAAAAAACTTATCAGCACTAAAACCAAATGATGTGTGGAAGCAGATTAATCAAAAAGATTGATTCCCAAATAAAAGTCACTGGCTTTTTATGTGGGCTCTCTCTCATCTTTCTGCCCATTTGAGTTCCTGAATCTAGCTGCTCTTTCAAGGATCCTGAAGAAAAAAAAAAAAAGAGAGAAAAAAATCTAAAAATGAACTGGAGCATGATTCTGAAAAAAGTCTGGGCTCAGGGAAGCCCACAGGGTCTCTGATGGAAGAAACAAAAGAGGTGTCTTTTTACATGACCTCTTCGTCAGTCCTTCCTTCAGCAGGCAAGGATGGTCAGCAACATCATTAAGAAGCAGTAAGACAGCAGAGCAACATCGCAAGATGTATCAAGGATTTTCCATGCCAGCCCACAAAATAAACACATAACTAACTTCAATCCAAAATTCATTGTGTTGTAGCTATGTCACACGCCATTTAGACAATATTTTCAGAAAAGTAAGATTTCTTGCTTGATATTCTCCATCAGTGCTATGGAGTCAGATAAGAGTCCAAGATCTAGACTGAATATTCCAGCTGGGTTAACAGCAGCCAAGGATTGAGCTGTTCAGAGCTCTAGGTGAGATTTCCTGGCTCTTAACCCAGATCACCTTAATCAACAGAGTTAGAGAAACTCCGTGTTTTCCACCTGGTTACCAATTCTCCGTAACAGATCTTAACTGTGGTTGCAGTATTGATGATACATCACACACTTATCATAGAATCATTAAGGTTGGAAGAGACCTCAAGGATCACCTAGTCCAACCGTCCCCCTACCACCTATTACCCACTAAACCATGACCCTAGGTACCACATCCAACCTTTCTTTAAACACCCCCAGGAATGGTGACTCCACCACCTCCCTGGGCAACGCGTTCCAATGCCCGACCCCCCTTTCTGAGAAGAAATTTCTCCTAATCTCCAACCTGAACCTCCCCTGGCGCAACGTGCGGCCATTCCATCTTGTCCTGTCACTAGTTATCTGCGAGAAGAGGCCGACCCCCAGCTCACCACAACCTTCCTGTCAGGTAGTTGTGGAGAGCAATAACATCTCACCTGAGCTTCCTCTTCTCCAGACTAAACAGTCCTAGTTCCCTCAGCCGCTCCTCA
>VWZZ01000183.1:185326-257377 GCA_013399095.1 Psophia crepitans
TAGAATAGAATAGAATAGAATAGAATAGAATAGAACAGAACAGAACAGAACAGAATAGAATCGAATCATTAAGGTTGGAAGAGACCTC
Source organism: Psophia crepitans (assembly GCA_013399095.1). NCBI lineage: Eukaryota > Metazoa > Chordata > Aves > Gruiformes > Psophiidae > Psophia > Psophia crepitans. Next base: position 185,415 of record VWZZ01000183.1, read on the forward strand.
AAGGATCATCCAGTCCAACCGTCCCCCCCCCACCTATTAACCACTAAACCATGTCCTTCAGTTCTGCGTCTAACCTTTCCTTAGACTACATCAACAGCCTTTCCCTTATCCACCAAGCGGGTCACCTGGTCATAGAAGCAGATGAGGTTGGTCACTTGTACTATGCGTCACTTGTACATTGGCACCCCAACACTGGTCACTTAAATCACTATTAGGTCTCACAGAAAATTATTTTTCTCTGAGTGGAGCATTGACATTTCCTTGTTAAAGACTCTGACCCTTAGGGGAGTTCCTATCACCAGAGCTATTAACAGTGATCTGGATCTAAATACTGTACTGTATTATCTGCATCCAGGAGGCATAAAAATGGAAATTTCTATAAGATTCAGTCTTGACCTTTGGATGAAAACCATTCTCTCCCTAGTTACTGCCTGAGATACTCTGAGGTGTTTCTCTTCAACCATAAAAGCAAACCGGTGATTTATGATTAACATAAGAGAAAAATAGCTCGCCCACGAGTTTATGACAGGGTAAGTCTATTTCTATGCCATTATTCTAATAAATCACGATGTTGCTTCCTACTCATCCTTTCATGAGTAACAAATCTAGGTGTTACTCCTGTACTTGTGTTCGTTCTCTTCTCCCTAATTTTTTCTTTTTCTATATATAAATATATATGTTAAGAAGTGTATAATGCATATTTAACATGAAACTTTCTATTTTTTTTACAGTTCTAAAATGAATATGCAGTAGTAAAGCTAACCCCTTAGTGTTTCTTTTTTTATTATTATTTATAGGTAAAGCTTCTGTTGCATATTTAGAACAATTTTCTAGGAAGTTAAAACTCATCCTTCTTTGAAATGACAGCACAGAGCATATGTGCCACTTCATTACAACTTCAACACTCTCTACCGAGGGCTACCCAGTAGCACAGGTTTTACAGCAGTTCTCTGCACAGGGTAAAACTGGCAAGGACCTCTTATGAATGCAGGTATGCCTTTCTTGTAACCCTCAGTCTTGCTGTCTCAGGCTGTGCTTTAATTTCCCTGGTGGGCTGAGTTGCAAGTGATTTTGGCTTGAAGGAGTGACTAAGAATATAAATATGAATAAGGTCGTATTCTTCTGGTAAGTGGAGCCATCTGTTGCCACATCTAGAAAAATACGTGTTTGTATGGAAGTTTGTTGATGATCTTACAAAACATAGTCTCATCCACTTCTTTTGGTGACACACAATACTATAATTCAAGTTTAATACATCCATTGCCTGGATTGGATTTGGAGGGGGAATAGGATATTTTTTGGAGAGGAGAGGGAGATCCTTGCATATTGCTGTGCATCATGAGCTTGTCCCAGCTCCCACTGAAGTTTCCACAAGTCTATTCATAGTTTCCAGCAGCTGTCCTTCAGTCCAAATTAGGGTAAAAAATTTGCATTTCATCACGAGGAAAACTCCTATCAAATGTATTCAATAGGAGTTTTCCTTGCAAGAGGACTATAGGGCAAGTCTTACGCTGATGTTGCCACTGTTGTAGCTGTATCAAAGTTATGCATATGCCACTAGTTATAGCTGCAGGCACCATACCAGACTCAGCTTGCACCACTGTACAACAGCAGTCAAATTCTGAAACTCTTGCTCAAGATAAACTTCTAACAATTTCAGTGCATTTTTTGGGTAAAGTAACCATCTGGCTTTTTGCATTTTATACTTAGAAAAATAATAAAGCATATGCTAAAATCCCACAGCCTGTTTTTATAGTTAAATATTTAATTTTGCCCTGGATAGAATGTGCATGCTTTAATATTTTGTTGAAGTCACAGGCCTGGAGACAGAGATCATCTAACTAAAGTAACATGATTTTATTACTGCAGATACCTTGCACAGGTATATGAATTCTTAACAACAACCATTGTATGATGAAATAACTTTCTTTTTCTTTTGCACCGATTACAAGTCTCCATTTAGTAAAGGAAATGCAAATGCATAGAAATATGGCCTGTTATATTTGAACTATTTCCATTGTATGACAGTTCATGCTTGTTGTTTTCTATCCATTTTATTCATTTATGTCCAGGTCAGTTATAACTCAGTTAATTCTCTCACTAGTGAATTTTCCCAAACATCATCTTCCATTCAATATCATCATGACTCTATGACTGTAACTGTCTAGCAGTAAAAACAAAATTTTGATTAATTATGGTAGATAAGAGAAACAAATTCAAATATAAGTTGTTTTCTGACATCCCTTCATTTTATTGAAGAGAAGCATGTGAATTCAATTAAATGTATTTAGGCCATTTATCTAGTTAACGTGATTCTCAAAGATCATTTGGCGTATGTGATTATATATAATCAATATAGCCTGCAAGCGCCAGTTGAAGCTCTATACAACACAGTCCAGGAGGTCAAAGGGATATGCAAGTGTTCATTTGGTCTGGTTTAGCTTTTAATGATGTACATCGGTTTGTCAGCACAGACTTATCTTGAAGGCGACTTCTCCAGAAAATGTTGCTTTCAGAGCACTGAAACTAACATCAATGACTTCTGCTAGATTCAGGAGTTTCTGTGTTTAAGTAAACCTTGGTTTAATGAGAAAATTGGATAAGAAATTGAAACAAGCCGCATCCTTACTAGGAGCAATGTATAATATTTAGTACATGATTTTTCAAACACCTAGATGCAGCAGAGTTTGAAAAGATTGAAAGGAATTCTTGTGTCTTTTTTTAGAAATATGGGAAAAGTGGCTTTAAGAGAGTTTATACCAACTCTTTCAAGCTCGTATGAAGAGTTAATAACAAAACTGGAGATTTAAAATCAAACTCAAGACTTTGTTATCTACTAAGCGATTCTTGCAAGAGCTACCCTACTCTTCCCAGCAGGGATACAGTTTTACAATGGGTTACTTAGCTGACCTGTTTAAACACTACAGCCTTGTTCCTTTCCTCTTCTTTATTTTCATGGTACCATTTTAGAGCCTCACCCTCCCTCACTGCTCAAAAGAAAAGTGTCTTTTATGAAGCCAAACTTTTGGTAGAATAGAAATTTGTCAGAAATGAAGTACCTGTCAGATTACAAATTTGGACAACACGTTCTGCTGGACCATATTAAATAAAGACATTTGCCAAAAGGGTGGAGTAGACTGATGTAGTGTCAAGCTCGCTAATGTTGGAGTGGCACTGGAGATGGATATCATCATGTTTAACCTTGTATTAGCAACATCCATTATTCAATAAATTATTAAATTAATAGACAGATGGTAACAATGGGTGTATGTCCTCATTTAATTAATTAATAAGAAGGAACTCAGCTTATGGTCATTTTATGTCTATAGATTTAATAATTAATAGAATAATAATTTATTGATTCCCCACTATTTCTACAGGAGATAGAATCCTATTTCAATAACCATTCATTCTTGTCGGAAGCTGTTACTACCAGGCACTCTGGTGGCTATACATGTACTAATTGCGAGATGGACTAATCCTTCTGCAACTCCATTCCTAATGCTGGGACTTGAATGCATTAAAAAACAACAACAACAACAAAAGAAAAACAACAAAAAACCCCACAACCAAAACCAACCAAACAAAAAACCCAAAAAACCCCAAACCGACACCCACAAAAACCCCAATAGTGAAATAGCTTCACAGAAACACAGTCACAAAATTGACCTCTGAAGAAATGAATGGATGAAGGGAGTAAATGGTGTTATGTTTCATTAGTTTGAACAGAACTCATTTGGCTCTTGTTGATTAATTGAGCTTTTCTAATTGAATTAAGTGCAGATTTTTAAAAAGTATATTTTTGATAGGCGTTGTCGAAGTGGAATAAAAGCCCTTTTCTAATTAAAAATATTCTTTTTCTATTCAGTCCTGTGGCTTACATTGCAATATATTTTGATATGGCATCAAATACGCAAATTGGAAAATACTCAATGCAATTATTCTTATATAATAACAACCATTTTCCTACTTCTGAATTTTATTACTCAAGTTATAAGTTCTCTGAAGACAAATGACATCTCTCCCATCTTTCACTTTAAAGAGAAATCTGAAAAGCTACTTAAAATTTATGATTTTTTTGATTTAATTATACATCTTGGCTGAATTGTTTTGGGGTGTATAAAGTGGTAAGATTTTGCTGATTGCCAGTTTTAGGCTACTGTATGAATCTGTAGGGACAAGATGGGATGGAGAAGTAAATGAAAAAGTTGAGTTTCTGTCCAAAGATACAGTACATCCAGAAATAACATTCAAAGCCTGTCGCTGAAGTGAAGTTTCCTCAGAAAGAGGATCCTAACTCCTTCTGAAACTTTAAAAAAAGAAAAAAATATTTCTCCAGAGAAAGAAGGAAGGATGGATCAGTGCCATGTAATATTCGGGGGACAGGTGTAGGACTGACAAAGGAAGAGAAGCATGGCACAGCTAAAGAATACTGAATGAGACCTTGTAGTTTAGACTGACCCTTCCTGTTATTCCCCTTGAGGTGGTTAATGAAAACTCAGGTGGATTTTATAAGGAACTTAGGTCTTTGCCTAAATATTCTAGAGTGTTGTTTATTAACAGGCAGACTTAGGTGTTAAGCAACACAGGCCAGTCAGAAAGCAACCAACGATAGAAGCAGCAGCCTTGTGTTTCTCTTCACTACAGCTCATTTCTGAACAACAAATGCTGCTACAGCTGAAGCAAGCTACAGAAACTCCACAAATAGAGCAGTTAAAAGCTTGACAGTAGAACGGAAACTCTCCAGAAGCACAGAAGGCATGTAAAAAAGATTTAAATGCCACTTCTCTCTTTGTCTGCAAGCAGTGGGTGAAAACAGAAAAGGAAAGGGAGTAGTGTTATTTCTGACAATAGTTGACTCTCAAGCATTTGATTTTAATAGTTTTCAGTTAACCTGACAGAAGAAGCTGTATTACAGAAATTTGAAGAAAACTGCATTCTGTGTAAAAGGAAAGGTGAGACACGTGTTTTTAAATGGAAAAATACAAAAAGTACAGCAGCCTATCTTGCAATTTTGCAGGTTTTAACCGAGTTCTTTATAAGAAATCCAGTTGCTGTTGGGATGAATCTGGGATAAAAACCCTCAGATGTGCTGGAAGACCCACAATAAGGGTTTGGCACAGCCAACTTAAATTAGGTTCTGTATTAGTCTAGTCACCGTGCTCTGACACAATGTTTTGACACTGTCACAGTGATGGAGAAGTTGAAATAGTACAGAAAAACATCCTAAGGAAGAAAGACATTGAGAGCTTTTGCCACAAAAGTCAGTTTTTGCAAAAGAAGAGTCTCTCCCATGGCCTGTGAATGGTTATCAGTGGCAAACAACAGAAGTCAAGGCAATATTACACGTTTAGGGGAGAAAACCCCCTCACACCATACAACTGCAATAAATAATAAAGTTTTTCAACTGTTTGAGAAAAAGCATGGTATGCAAACAGTGGACAAAGTGGACAAGATAACTGGAGACTTATGAAAGAGCTGTTCACAGGAGCAAAGAAAATGGTTCGGTAGAAGATGAATAACCAGTAAGCCCGCTGTTAATTTCAAATCAAGAAGGATTTCCAATGCAATTCATGTGGCAAATGAAAAAGTGTTTGTAAAAACTACAGGTAGGAAGGAATGAGCATGTAGAAGAGGGAGATGATCTTAATTCCATGAATCAGCACGTGAACAAGCAGAAGGGCACAGAAGAAACACTATCGCACTCACCCAGACAAAACCAGAAGTGAATATATCCACTATTTGGCGAAACAGTATCATGAGAATTTTAAGGTCCCAATTCCCACAACTGGGAAGCCCTCTGCAGAACAGAAGACAGAGATGGAAATGTCCAGCTTTCCAGGTTGCTAGGAGAATTCATCTATGTTGAAAGTACCAGATAAGGGGAAAAGAAATGTAATTAAAAATTTGATCACATGGTGGCTTGACAGTTCCCCCCTCAGACTTTATCAATAATTTTAGTGTTTTTTACTTGGTTTGATTTTCTTGGGAGGTAGCTAACTTTTACTGAAAGGTATACTGAAGAAACCATGCAAAGTTTAGAAGGACATGGAATGAATTCACAAGGATTTTGTGCTAAGCAAAAGGTCACCAACACCGGTAGCACCAGGAAAAGGAGGAAAAAAAAAAAAGGAAGAAAAAATGAACAAAAGTAGGTGTAGAGTTATTGCTAGTCTGACTGAGAAAAAAAAAACAACCCACAACAAAAAAACACCCACCCACCTCCATAGCTCCCAACTCCTCCATCCTCAAAGGAAAAAAGAGCAGAAAAACTAAGCAACAGGTGAAAAAAAATAAATGCTCAAAGAAACAGCTCAAGAGTTTCCCTGGAGTAATACTACCCCTCTCTGCAAAGAGGCCAATACTAAAAATAAAGAAATAATTGTGCATCTTAAATCTACTTTTACTATTATTGCTACAACTTATCTCCACAACGTCTGACCACAGCACACAGTTTAATGGGCATGAATTTAAGCGTAATGAAGGCTTAGGCATGTCACCACAGCTATCCACTATTACCCATCTGAAGTATTGACAGAAAACAGTTTCAAAATGTAAGAGTTTTGTAAAAAGGCTGCAGAAGGCAAACTCTACCATATATTTAGGTCACACAATTGCAGAGCAATAATGAAGTGTGAGTTGGCCTCTCCTGACATTCTCTTCCCTAAAACAGCTTGTGCTAGATGTTCACATCACAGTCCCTAAAGATATGAAACAGAAAACACCTAGAAAAAAACAAAAACCTAGTTGGATCTGTGGTCCCAGAAATGGCCACAGCTTTCTCAGCAACACTATAATGAGTAATGGTCAGAAACACAAATGGAAGTAAAAGAGAAAGCCTGTGGGAATTGAGAGATTTTCATCCCAGCCCTACAGTAACAAAAAGACATTTTTTCCAAATTCGAGTGACAGACGAAAATGAACAGAGAGCTGACTTGTCCTAGGCAAACAGCAGCACAGCAGGCTGGGACAGCTGAATCCCAGGACACAGCACACCCTTACAGAATAGTCTTAACGCTTCTTGGCGGTACAGTAGGTAGTATTTTAAGTGACTCACGAGCCTGCAAAAGCACACGGAATCCATGAAAGTAATCAAACTTTCATCATGAGTTTGGCCAATACAGAGGTTAAAAGCATTAGAAATTCTGTATCATGTTGCGTTTGGCTGGGAAAGCAAAGCTCACATTTTTAGGTATATGCTAGTTAGAAAGACTGATGTGCAGACCCGGGTGACAGCACAACGTATGGTGAGAAAGGCGGTCAGATTTAAGCTGGCTTCTGTGAGAGGCACCAGCAGAGCTTTGGGCTCCATTTCAGAAAAATAAAGTACTTCAATTTACCTCTGGTGAACAAACCACTTAAAGACATGATTAATAATAAGTGATTACTCTTAATGACTTCGCATCAACTTAAAGCAAAATTTAAACAATTTCTGGCTTAAGAACAAGAAAAAAAATCCGCAACCAAACTATCAAAAATCTTTCTATGTGCATAACAACATACATTTCCAAGTAGCAAACGGCACCACAATTTTTCTTTTCTCTTAGTGTCTCACTCCTTTTAAGATCTGTAAGTGTGCATGCTAGTTGCTAGAGGTGATTATTTTGACTTCTTTTTCTGTTGTGGTTTGTTTGTTTGGGGTTTCTTTTTGTTTGTTGGCTGGTTTTGTTTTATTTTGCTGTTGTTCTGAGTGTCCATATCACTATTAGACACACATATTAAGAGTTTTAAGGAAAAAGAAACATGCTCATAACTGTTTAAAGGACACTTAAATTAGGTTTAAGTGTGTAAGACTCTAATCCTTAGCAAATGGAAGCTTTGTTACTTAAAGCTGCTAGCAGTAACATAAAATAAACACAAGTTATGAAGTATTCAGCAAGGTTTTTTTAAGGAAAAAAACTAATACAAAAAGAAAATTAATTAACTTTCCTTGTAAGTAGTAATGTACGTCCTGTATTATTAAGCATGCAATTACTGTGCAATGCGGCACAGCTGTAAAATATTTAAATTGTTTTTCACTAATTTTAGTTTGGCAAAACTGCAAGATTGCTAGCATTGTTAACATGATGAGGTAATTCTCCAACAGACATTTGGAAAGGACCATCATACACTTATCAGAAAGTTTTCTTCTCTTCATGTAGAGAAGGATAAAATTTCCAGAAGTGCCTGTATTACTTCAAAATATAAATCCTATTTTTAAAGACAGGTTAGGTGCAAAAAACCTTAAGGTTATACTGATGCTCAAAAGCTTCTTTCATGGCTAACAAAACCACTTAATATTTTCTCCCAACTCTATTGCCGTGTTTCAGTGGTCAACCCCTTCTGCGTGTCTCAAGTAACAGTTTCTATGGCAGACTCATCAGAGCGCTCGTACATGCAAGCCTCAGCTGCTCCCGCGAGCTCAGCCATTTGCGCTCCAACTCAACTTTCAGTCTTGGTTCAAGTCAAGAAGCCACGGAACAAAGCGATGTACACCCCTTGTTCTAACAAAATAGGGCATTGACCTTCAGCAGAGGGGTGTCAGCAAGTAGCTGGAGGGCAGTAATGACATAAGCAGCCACAGCAAGTTTTACTCTAAGTTTCTGCGCTGCTTTCACCATGCCATGATTGCTCTACCAGCAAAGGAGCACTGATAGATGTTCTTAGTGTGGATGCCAGTTTAATGAGCAGTCAATTCTTCGCAGTGACGTTCCCTCCAGTAGAATAAAACAAGTTGCCCCAATTTTGCCGGTGTGACGTTGCTTACATAATTTTATTTTAAATTTACACTTCTGCTGCCACCAATGCATGACGGGTGGAGATGTGATTCTCCTCCCTCCTGGTAGCTACAGCTATCGCAGAAGAATGGTGCAATGCAAATACTGCTAAACCAGGATGAAGGTGTACAACCCCTGTTCTGTGGGTGTAAACAGGAGGAACCAGTTCTTGCTGAACACCACACCTTCCTATCAATGCAAGGGCATGCACACCGGGCACAAGAAAGGCTCATCTCAGGTGGTTTTGAATATTGGTCCTCAGTTACTTTGTACAAAGTTGAAAGACAGAATGTCTCCACCAGCTACACTGAATGCTCTCCGAGGGCCACTTCTGAGACAAAATCTAGCAGAAGAGATGGACAACTTCTGCTAAATAAGAAATGTTTTTAACAGAAATTTTTCAAGCAGAGGTGGCAAATAACTGAAAGTTCACTATCAATTTTGTTTGGATATCAACTATTATCTCAGCATCATAATCCAGCTCCTAGTTTGAAAAGTCAAGCTGTGAAACAAAGACAATGCACTGTTTTTTTTTTTTTACTGTAGAAGCACATGTAACACCATAAATTTAAGCCAGGACTGATCTTTTCTAGACTGTTACAGTCAATGTTTCCTTCTATTTCTTCTGTTACAATGACAATACTTAAGAGTATAGGTCTAATTTCTGCCTGAAACCTCACTTTATTCCCCTAAAAAAAAAACCCAGGTGTGGGAGAAGGAAACTGGTCTAATTACCTGAACTCTAGCTGTAGTCAGTTCCCAATCAGAATTTAGTCTCATAGTTTAGACAGGAAATATTATAAAGGCAACAAACATGAGTTTAAACCTCAGAGACATACAGTGGAGCTCACACAGAACTAGAAGCACAAAGCTCCAGAGATACGCAAACTTTCTGCATGTAAAATGAGATGTTCCTACATGAGTTGCATGGCGTAGAGTTGGCATGCTTCATATAAAGGCTACAAAAGGGAGGTAAGAAGGAAAAACATCAACATATTGCTCATTAATGGCCCCCCCCAGAAGCCTGGGGAATATTCATATTCTTTAAAGGGATTCATATTTAGGCACTCAGGAAAATACACAGTAGCTACCCTGTAATAACTTGAAGATGGAGGAAGAGACATTTGACAGGGAGGACCAGAACATTTCAGGAATATAACAAAAGTGATGAGAACTGTGAAAAGGATCTAATAAACTTCTTGTAAAGTACAGAACACCTCAGAGATAAAAATCTCTAAGCATAATTTGAAGCTCTTTTAGTTTCTCTGCATCTATAAAATTTGAAGAGAAAACTTTTTTCTCATACTCTGGACATAACAAGTAATTGAAGGCTATTGGTGACACTAGTAAGAATCAGTGAATTAAGCAGAGAATCCTCCTACTCACACAGTAAGTCAACAGCACTGTCAACAGTTCAGGTCACTCCAGGCTGAAAAAAAAAAACCAACAAAATTCTAGCCATATATTTTAAAAACACATTTTAAAGAATAATTAAATTTATTTAATTCAAAAAGAAAGACTAGGTTTTGGTGAAAATTTAGGGGGATTCTCTCCCCCTAAAAACCAAAGGTATCCTGCATTTGCTACCTGCAGCACAAACAATTCATATGTTATGTAAATCCTGGATGACCAGGACGCACAACCAGATACAGCATACTATGACATGCTATTGCCAACACATGGAAAAAGTCTTTGTAGAGAAAATCGTGATAAAGGAAAATTAGTCACCTGAGGGAAGCCGCCCACAGAACGGTTTAAGACAGGCGTTTCATGGCTGCTGAAATGTCTCCACAAATAGATATGAAGGATTAACTACAGAATTGGCATTCTGTTTGTAGGTAAATGTTTCAGGCTTTAGAGACACTAGGACTTTCACCACATATTATTATCCCAGCAATATAATTATTACATTCAAATGACATATTGCTATTATTGGGAAATATGATTTAGATTCAATGTAGTTTATAGCTATACATTCAGTCTGGAAACAAGCAATTGAGACTTTGTTGGGAGTAGGGTCATAAAGGCTATGAATAAAACCTTGAGAACTGGTTTGAGTGGGTATTTCTCAATAGATATCTGCAAAGACTGTTTATAAAATTCTGTTTTATTTGTATAGGGGTATGTGTGTGTATATACACATAGCCACAGGGTAGCATCAAGACCAACTGAATGATTAGGAAAAAACTATAATGAAATAGCTCTGAAATCCTTGAAGAAAGCTAATCTTTACTCAGAGATCCTATTCAGTCTCCATATCTTTCCATTCTCCAGGAGTCTATCTGATCTCCAGTTACCTGCAGTTTCACACAAGAAGGTGAGCAGCAGATGGCACATTTCCAAATCATTATTTATCCATCCATCCATTCCACCCCATTTTTCCCTCTGCAAAATCCATCTTTCCCATTCTCCAGGCTCTGTGTCTTTGAAGAAACCTCAAAGATACAGAGCTACCAAAGTTTAAGAATTATATCTTCACTTCTCTACTCATGGAGATCAGCGCTTTAAGCTAACTTACACCAGCTAGTGTAAAACTCCTTTATTTTGCATGAAAAAGGAAGAATATCAACAATGCTAGCGACTGCTTCTTGGACCACGTACACTACATTTTCAAAATGGCTTTACCTGATTTTTTATGATGGAAACATTGCTTGGTCAGTTCACATCATCTACACGAGATGCTGTGATTAGCTACAAGGAGGAAGAGACACTGTAGGTTGGGTATTTCTTCATCTGAGATTCCCTTGGATTACTATCTCCAAAAAAGGGGAGGGGAATAGAGTTGAGGCAGGACTTTACTGTCCCTCTCATTAATCTTCTTACTCGGACCACTGTTCAAATAACCTGAAAGCGGTTGCTGGTAGTCTGCAGTAGGTAAACTGCAAACGCACCAGGCATTCAAGAATGATGCTTCTTTTTTTTTGTAAAAAATATACTTGCAATAGAGAAAGACATCAAGACACAGCGTGCTGGACAGAGTTTACCAGGGAGGTAATTTTTTCTGTTCATCAGTGGCTGGCAAATAATGGAGACAGTATGCTGAGGCGGTCAGACTGCTGGCTGTAAAAAATACAGCCTCCAGCTAAATGACAGCTGAAAGAACTTTGATCATTTTATCTTTCACTGCTTCTAACTCATACCAGCACACACAGATAACCAAAGCCAAACAAATAACCAGTAGGAAAGTCAGATAATACGTTGCCTCTGAGCAGATGACTATAGTTTTTATGGAGTGGCAGAGACACTTCGCGACTCTTGGACAAGCTGCTGGGTGCTCAGAGAAATCCAGTCATGAAGAGAGACCAACTATTGCTAAGACGTGATATTGATTAAGCACATGTATAAAAGAGACATGAGTAAAATCAGCCCTACGTGTTTCAGTACCAGTTCAAAGAAGGCCTCTTACTCTTTCTAAACAATTCTTTCCACACACACATATTGCTTCCCAGCTTGGTCTTATTGAGAACAGACCACTTGCTTCTTCATACACTCCTATACCTGTAACTGGCATGCTCTCAGGTTCCTAGTCTTCTTGGAGCAGAGTTCAATCTTCCTTAGAGGCTTGGCTTTAATTCCTGTTTAATTTTGCTCAAAACAGTTCAGTATTTCACAAAGGCATTCCATGAAACTGTTTGGAAATCAAGTGGTGATGCCCAGAGCACATTGCATTTGACCTACAGAGAAATCTCCAGGAATATTTTAAAACAAAATAATTAAAAACCTAAAGCTCATCTATTTTTGCTTTTTAGGCCAGTAGTTTTTGAAATGTCAAAACTTATTGTTTACTGCAACAGAAGCACAGGAGACATGATACATACTGTGTCTAGTTAAAGCCTTATTGATTTTTGCAGACTTAAATAGATGCAGCATTACAAGCAGCTTGCTGCTTTTGTAGCTCATTTCCCTACATATACACACAATATAAAAACCCAGCTTACGAATGGAACGTTCATAAACGTCAGCGGTCCATTTAATGGGCAGGTGGCTGTCGCTTTGGCCTGTGGATCCTGGGGAAATACACTTTAACCTTTCTGAAACTGAATAAGGCAGGACAAGATACTAGTTTAAATACAAACCATGGCTAAATTCACATAGCTTGTTCTGGGGGTATCGAGTGCTAGCTGGATAAAACAAGTTGTCTTACTACGTTTCATGCTGGAGATTACGCTTGTCAGATTTAGCTGAGTGATTGGCAGCACAGAGTATCGAAAGAGCACACAAGTACAGAGCAAGGTGAAGGCACGTTACCTAATTAAGCCCCTGAGCACTGCTTAGCAAGGATGTCACCAAACAGCCAGACCGGACTGGCCAAGAGGGAAATGCCATGTAGTGTAAGAAAACAAAGTGGCTTTCTCATCTGCTGCAGACTGGGTCTGCTTCTGGAGCGGTATTAATGGTGTAGCAGCGGAGCAGGCCCGAGAGGTTTGGCTGCTGTTTATGCAGCTGAACGGAAGACATCAGGCCTCTGAGAGTCAGTTTTCCAGGCTGCTTACAGACTTAGGAGAACTTTCACTTCACCCTCCGCTTCCACAACGAGGGAGGCTGCACCAGTGTTTTAGCGGGTAATAAAAGCGGAGACAATGACATGCCCAACACGTCCAAAGGCCTTAGCTGAGGTGATTACTGTAGCTAGCCTTTCACCCTTGCCTAGGCTTAAACAGTCTCAATGTCTGTAAGTTTAGCTATTAAACTGATAACTTGTAGAAGGGCAGCTTATAAAAATTTGTGATAGAACATGGAAGACACTTCTATATATGCTTGCATTCAACAGAATCTACTATAAACATAGATCTTAGACATCTTTTAAATCTATATAAAACCACATCAAACCTCTTACAAATATATCGCCTTTACCCTTCAAATACACAGATAAGAGTGTAAAGAATATAACATCCAGATAAACCAATGTAGAAACACCTAAATAGTAAGTTCACACACGATTTCTTGAATTCTTTGTGCTGGGAAAAAAATTAAAAAAATCCCTGACTATCTGATAGAGGATGGAGAGAGATGAGGTTGGAGCTCACAAGGCACAAGTTCACCAGTTTCTGTTCTCTTTCACTACAGGAAAAACATGAACATCATATCAGGTGTCTGAAAGATTTCCACTAACAGAGAGCACAACCTGTACATACAATCAGCATAAACCCAGGCTCACTGCATATTTGAACCTAAGATGTATTTTGGCACTGGAAAATAGCCAGTGAATCTGGGAGTGTGTGTTAAGGGAGTTATGCAAAATAATTTCTCATGGGAAATAGTTCATCTGTGGAGCAAATGCAATGCAGACAGGCAAAATACAAGCATCTTATTTTCCTCTTTCTGTATCTGCAGTGCTGTATAGTACAGGGGGAATGCACAGAGACCAAAGGCTGAGGGGAAGCAAGAAATAAATACAACCAAAATTGCTATTGCTCCTGATGAACAGCCCTCCTCCCACCCCTGGAAAGCAGAAGTGGTCCCAAACTCCATTTGAAGTAAATCACATGAGATTCATTATTCCATCTGAAGCACAAAGCATGTGTTAGCACTAAATCATTTCTATGAAATCTGGAATATATAATTCATTCTATACAGCCTCCTCCCCTGGAGATTTTTATTTCATTAATGAAAAACAAAACTCTTGCTAAAATAAAAAAAAAAACAAACTACACTGTTCAGCACTTTCACTTAAAAAAACCCTTGATCTTAAAGAAGGCAGCCTCATCAGTTTAATGACGTTTGTTGATTACTTTGCATTAAAATGGACAAAAAAAATATGGCTTCCTAAGTGGCAATTTAACCTTTGAATTAAAATGCACCTTTCTTTTTTTCCCCTGGCTCACTCTTTCTGTTCCCTCCCCTTTTGGATATTTATTATTCCCCTTTTTTCTGCTCTGCTCTGAAAGCTTTTACCGAGGAATACTCTGATGAAAAGCAAAGCCTGGTTTCATCCCAACAGGAAGCCGCCCAGGAGTGCGAAGGGACTGATGACAAACTGTCCCACTGCCCCAGCTCTCCACCACATCTGTGCACACAGTTCTCAGAAGGGAAGACCACCACAAAAGTTTCTAAGCCAGAGAGAGGACTATTAGCACGGCACTTTGAACCTCTCCTCCTTCTGCGGATCGGTTGCCCTCATGGCAGCCATTCCCACCAGAGGCAGGCGGCTCCGTCCTGCCCTCTGCTGCTTGCTGCAGCTTTTGCAGCAGCAGCTTTAAAACTATCTGCGAAGAGAAAAACGCAACAGGTGTGGGGAAAGAAACAGAAGAGGATGATCATTTCAAGTGCTTCATTCTATGGTTAAATTAAATTCCAGCCCACTTCCCATGCTCTCTTTCTCCCACGCATCCCTGATGCTTGTTTCCTGAACTGTCTCCCCTTTGAATTTTAGAGATGAAAAAAATCCTGTATTTCTCTCTAAGTTTGGTGCCTGATCTCATCAATAGTCAAACTATATTGCATTCACCTTCTCAAAGAAGAAGGCACGCTACCGAGAACACACTGGGTGTTATTTGTCACTTCTGCACCATGGCTGAGTGCAGCTAAGCCAAGGTGGTGTTTTTAAAGCAGATGGAAGTATTAGGGGTGGGTGGTGAGGGCGGCAGCAGCTCCCTAAAGAGCAGGGAAGGTTTGTAAACAGAGCTGGAAAACACAGCTGGCTTATTCCTGCTGCTTAGCATGTTTTAGCTAAATGACCTGGGGCTCTGTCAGCCACTGTGGTCTAGGAAGATATTAGAGAAGCTGCATCCAGTCTTGCAGTAGGTCTGCAAACGCAACCGGACAGCTGCCAGTACACAGCAGGGATACAAGAGGAGATAACGGGAATAGCACAGGGCTCTCAGTCTCGTCTTATCTACTACTCAGGAAACTACCACAGCAGAAATGGCATAGTTGTTCAGCTCCACTTCAAAAGTTTCAAAACAACCTATCTTGTCTGGAGCAGTGCTTAAGACAGCACATTATACATGACCATAAAGAGCAAAAGAATGGAAAACAGTGACTTGCCTACTAACGGAGTTCTGTGGCTCTAGCAGGCACCAGTAGAAAACTTTGATCAAATGGCTGGGCTACCACTGAAGCAGACAGTTCCACTGGTGAAAGATTTACAGCTATTAACAGTGCACAAGAGTACAATATGCTGGAAACTGTTACCGAGTGAACATGTGAGAAGGGGTTTTGAAAATGAGGCATATGCATATCAAGCCTAGCATGCTTTAATAGCAAGTGTCAGAAAATGTCAAGAAGGTTGCAGAATATTGCAAATCACCCTCTTCCTCTAGACACATCCACTCTCAGGCATTTGTATCAATGGCTTCAGGCTTGCCTCAGCTGGAAAGGGAAGGCAGACCCATGCATGTAGCAGTTTGAACACCCCCTCCTCACAGTGCTTGCGAAGGAGCCTGACCTTGTTTGCCAGGGGGCTGCAGGCAACTAAGACATCAGAGAAATTGCCTGCTGTAACAGGAGGCTAAAATCTTGGGTAGGGAGGATCATCCTGAAGCAACCAGGCTTAAGAGCTCCAGCGTCAAATGCCGTCCTCTGACCTGTGTGAAGTCCCTGCCTGTGAAAAAGGGGATATCATCCTTTTCTCTTTCTTCTACTCAGAACATACAACCTCATTAAAGCAGGAATCACACAAGATCACAAGTTAATTAGAACTGGAATGACACAACTGTGCAACACTTGCCACCACATATGGCTTGCTGGCTGCAGTCAGTCTTTGCTGGGACTTCCAGATCCCAGTAAAATTCAAACAGCAAGCAACAGTAAACTGAGTAATGCTCCTTTCCCAACTGACTGCATGCTGTTAAGGAAGGGAAAAAACAAAAATGGTACTACATTTTAGGCTGAGAGCCTGTGGTGTCAAGGATTTAAGACTCAATAAATACTTCATAAGAAGTACTGGATTTATAGGTTTAGGTTGGAGATAAGGAGAAATTTCTTCTCGGAAAGGGTGGTTGGGCATTGGAACAGGTTGCCCAGGGAGGTGGTGGAGTCACCGTCCCTGAGTGTGTTTAAAGAAAGGTTGGATGTGGTACTTAGGGACATGGTTTAGTGGGTGGTAGGGGGATGGTTGGACTAGGTGATCCTTGAGGTCTCTTCCAACCTTAACGATTCTACGATTCTATACCTTTATCATGCAAGGGTGATGCAACAACGGTGGACTAGGACAGACTGGATTTTTCAGGTAGTTTTAAATTTTACTTTTATGCAGGTTTCAGCTTAAGTACCTGAGACGCTTCCACTTTGTTCTGGGGGAGTGGGATTAGTCCAACATACTGATTTTGAATTCTACTTCCAGCTTTCTGGTTGTTACTACAAATGGCTACAAGATGTGCTTTCTGGAGGTTAACATGTACAGCCTAGTCCATTCAATTCCTCTTGATATGCAACTTTTATTGCTTCAGTGCTTAGGGAATGAAGATGATCTTGTTATTGTTTTAATTTTGCACCTAGTATCAACGATGGTATTTCCACATGTATAATAAGAACAAAATAACACCAAGAAAATTAAGACATGCTGCAAAGGGACAGCTGTTTGGCTTTAATTTATACATGCAAGTTTTACCATCACTCTAACTGGGAGCCTAAATAATATAAGAAAGCCATCATGGACCAATATGTTTCCTATTATACAGCAATAGCTAACCTTTCTAATAACAGAGGCACTGTTCAGTATCCTAGTGATAGTGTTCAGATGCTGGTGTCCCGCCATCCACACCCGAGTATGAAAAATGACTTGTCGCGTTAGAATTCAGAGCACTTAAAGCCGGAGGAAGTTTAGCATGACTTTACTGCGGGCAGGTACTTAAATAAGTCAGATGTCTCATCAGAGCTTGCGCAGGAGGAAAACCCAGGAGAAAATTTAAGCCATTGATTTTATTTGCAGCATAACTATGCGGACCTCCGGACAAAGCAGTTTTGTGGAATCCAGGACTGGTAAGTTGGGCTGAAGGGGAGATCAGTCTGAAATAGTTTGGAGATCATCAGCTTCCCCGTGGGAACGTTTGTCCAGATGAAGCAGACATGCAGTGGCAGGGCCAACAATGAAAATTATTAGTGATTCATTTCCTCTTTTTCCTTTTTAGTACCATCTGGCAGTGTGAATACAAGACTAGAAGCAAAAAATGCAGTTGTGTTCAGCCTGACAAAAGCTGGCAAACAAGGACTGTTTCAGTGAGACAGAGAGCTGTAAGCGTGTATCTTACACTGACTTTACAACTGCAAGAAACCCTCTGGATTTCTTCCTGTCAAGCAGCCCATATGGCACCCTGGTGAGTGATTTTAAACAGCAACTCACTGAATGATTCAGGACCTGTAAAACAGCCCACATATTCTGTGGGGTTCGTAGAAACTGCACCCATTTATTTCTAACACATTAAAAATAGCCTAGTTGTTCAGCATTGAAAACTCTGTTTACAGGAGAAGCAAAACTCGAAAAGAAATCAAGATGTCCAACAGACACCTTTCAGAACCACATCCAAATGTTTGCAGGGAACGGTCTTTACTCCTGTCTGTAGCGATGGCCCCACACAAACCATCTCACTCTCCTAAAGCTGCAAGTGCATCCATGCATGGGAATTGTGAGGCTTCTTTCTTTTGTAAAACCCCTCAGAACCTGCATGCTGAACGTTGCATCCACAAGGCAACAAGAACAAAGATCTCTCCTCATGGAAAAGTCCATGTTGGGCTAAATTTCCCTGTTGGTCTGACAGAAATCAGATTTAAAGCACTCTAAAGGTGCTTCATTGCTTCACAACCATTATTCACCCACGCTGTTTCCCAAAGGCATATGTGTAAAAGGATGTCAGCTTTCGAGGAAGTGATTCCTTTCTGATTCCAAAAAAGGAGGGGAAAGAGTCTGTTGCAGGAACTGAGCCGCTCCACACCGTCCTGCCAGGGCTTGTGGTACCAGGTCTTTGAGAGTTCACAGGGAGCCCAGTGACTTTCCCATTTAAGCAGCTACCAGCTTTCATTCACTCTTTCCTGTTTGAAGGCTGCTACAAAGAAAGGACTAGCCCTAGAGCCCTTCGTTACTAGGAAGATAGCACTGGCAGAGAGTACGCTATTCGCCTCATTCAGTTTTCATGCTAGGCTCTGATTTGGACTAGCCCCCTGCTCTCCACCACTAACCTGTTACATCGTAAGCCAGCAAACCTTTAAACTACTGCCTTCTTGATAAAGTCTCCATTTCCTACAGTACACGTCTTAAAATAATACCCATATGACCCACACTACCAGCCCAGGGAGGAAGAATTTGCTTTGCCCTTGACTAGCTGCCAGAACAGAGGAAGCTGCTTGCAGCAGCCCTGAAGCACTAAACCAGTAGGAGGAACCTCAGAAAACACACAAACAGATCTTCACAGCTCCGTGTAGGTGTTAGATACACAAAGGAATTCACTAATACTAGTGGAATACATGTTATCTTTCAATTATTTCAACTGTCAGGGTGTTTAGGGAGGTTTTCATGAAAGTTTCCAAGCACCTCAAACAAATCACCAGATTTAAATTTTCACCACACCAAAATTTCAGGGGTCTTTAAAACAATTCTAAACTTTGCAGGCAACTACAGCTCTGTTCTAATACAAAATACTTAGGCTGTTAAATGACACAGATGTACTTACCTATTGCATCATTTACAAAGCAAAGCACTTAAAACCCAAGCAGTGAATATTAAAGGACATAATAAATTTTACATTGCCTACATAACAAACATACATTATTCATATATTATTCACATTTACATAAAAGGAATGCATTTTTCATCATTACAGAATAACCTTAACTCTGACCTGTGAATTTTCTCAATATATTTGCTGTGCAAGTTTTAGTTTCTAAATATTTTATATTAAGTGTTACATGGGAAATACTATCATTCATTAACTTTATCAACTGACAATTTTAATTAGTTTTTCCAGAGAATAGCATTGAACATACAGTTTCATAAAGTGTGTAAGTGTTGATTTATGGGAAAATTATGCATCTTGATTTGCATTTGGGAATTATTAAAGTATTATTAATGTATAGAAACATCTTTTAAGTTTGCGTCGGGATTACAGTTGAAGGTTAGTTATGAAAATAAGCTTTTCATCCTTCCAAACCCCTGACACTGCATTTAAGCTATCAGCCAGATGTAAAGGGATCCTTAATATGAGAGAATTGTATGGTCAAACACAAAGGCTCCTTTCTTCCAGGCAGCCACACATGTGCTTACAGTTGCTACTCAAAGCAGACCCACTGGACTCAATATGTGGGTCAGGATTAAGACTGATGCAGGCAGTTGAAATTTGCTTCTTAGTATGCATTGGAACATAGGATTGAAAGGGATCTTGTTGGTCCTCTTTCTCCATGCTTACAGGAGTAAAAAATATTTGCATATTGACTACATCATGCAGACACTATAAAGTTGATAATGTTGTTAAGTATTCATCTGTTTAATTCTCATTGCCTCTGTTGCCTAAGTATTTCAGCACACTAATATCATTTGGCTGTTTGACTGCTTCCAATACAGATTGGATGACATGCAAAATTTGCACACAAATCAACGTCCATCTTTTAATTACTTGAAATGTTTTATTGTGCTAATAAGCTAAAAAGAGCCTACTACATTAAGTATGCATCAAAATACTATAGGATTATGGTCACAGTTCCCATCCTACTTCTTGGGAATAAATGCAGAACCATACAAACTGACTATCAATGCCTTGAACCAAACCCCAAGATTTAAATTCATCTGTACTTTGAGTTAATCAAGCTCTAGATCCAGACTTTGTTGAGATAGCACATCATTTCCTAACAGTTACCAGCCTTATTTCAACACAGCACCTACAGTAGTAGCTCCTCTTCCTGCAATACTTGTAATAACATGTGGTTTCTGGCAGCAGATTTTTTTTGCTGGCATTCTGTCTTTTAAGTCTAAAAAAAAAATCTGTCCATACTAAAGCCATTGCTCTGGTTTTGATTCTCATTTGTCTTTGTTAGCTGGTGGAAAATATGAGTGTAAGACAGGAAGTTGAAGGGGAAATTAGGAAAAAAATAGTATTAAAGGACAGCAAGAATGTTTGGAATGAAAGGTGTAAAAAGATGCAAGTCAATACAAAAGAAACCTATCAATTTCCTTATTGTGACTGTATTAGAAAACTGTAGCTTCTGCTTGCCAAAAGCATGAAATCAGTCATTCTTTCCTTTATCATTATAGATTATGGTGACACAACTTAGGTGCAATCTGAAGGAGATCTAATTATCAACTGATGAGTCATACTATACAATTTTCGTTGTAATCACTCATGTTCTAAACAGAATCCAAGTTACACGCTGGTAATTATCCACTGTGGATGGAAAGATGTGATGATTTATTTCTCAAATTGGCAGTGCCATCTGATATGTTCACAAAAAGTCTACAAAAAGAATTAACTGTCTAATGAAATATTTACACAGCATTAAAAATATCTACATTTCACAACCCCAGATCTCACTCCTGAATGGTAACGGTCAGCTCAGAGTCTGCCATTTCACACATGAACCTAGACTATCTTTCCCCAGTATATACCTTCACATTTTACATTGAATTTAATCTGAAATTTTATTGCCCAGACTTTCAGTCTTGCAAAATCTTTCAGCGGTTCTTCAGTTTACCCTTGCCCTTAACAACCTTTGTATCATCACCCCTGCTCATCCCCTTTTCTATGTCTTTTATGAATATGTTGACCACCATAGGTCTCAACAGAGAGCCATGCAGAACTCCATTGACCATCTTCTGCTGGACTCCATCTGAAACTGATTATTTACCCGTGATAATTTTTCTTATCCAATACCAGCCTGGTTTCCTTAAAAGCCTTTGTCAAAAGCCTCTTAAAAAGTTTAAGTAAGCTATGTTAATAAATTCACTTATGCATGTTTGCTATCCCCTTCAAAGGAGGCCAAGAGGCTTATGAAACAGGACTTCCCTTTAAAGAAGTCATGATGACTTCCCTCAAGTAGTTCATGTTTTTCTGTGTTTATACACATCATTTATAGTTTCCACTAATTAGCCTGGGAAAATGATCAAGTTTAGAGGCTCCCTACACTGCTGTAAAGACAGTATTTTTTATTCTATTTTACTTTATTCATAGTATTTATATTTCATATTTGTCATTCTACAGGTATCAAAGAAATTTAAGCTTTCCCAGTACTATTAGTAACCCAGCTAATTAATTTGTCAGTTACCTTACATTGCTAATACCAACTGATTCTAGTAATCTGTTAGTACTTTCTTTGTCTATTTTTCCCTTAACTTTTCCTATGGTTGCTTCAAACTTAGTTCAATCCTCCAATGATTCTCCCAACCTGAGCCCCCATATAGGGTTGACCTACAGCCTCCTCACGAGGGGGAGAGAAGGGGCAGGCGCTGATCTCCTCCCACTGGTGACCAGTGATAGAACCCAAGAGAATGGCATGAAGCTGTGACAGGGGAGATTTAGGTTAGATATCAGAAAAAGGCTTTTCACCGAGAGGGTGGTCAGACACTGGAACAGGCTCCCCAGGGAAGTGGTCACTGCACCAATCTTGACTGAGTTCAAGAAGCATCTTGACAACACTCTCAGTCATCTGCTCTGATTGGGCTGGTCCTGTGTGGAGCCAGGAGTTGGACTCGATGATCCTTATGGGTCCCTTCCAACTCAGGATATTCTGTGATTCTATGATCTGAATCAAACTTGGACTCTACAAAGCCATCAAAGGAAAATTTTTCCAGAGAAAATTGACCGTTATTTAAAATAGCAAGTTTAAATACCGTAATTAGATCATGCAACCTGATATAGCCACCTCATTTGTTTGCTGTACTGAAGAATTCTTGTGCTACCTCATAAATAATGGGTGGCATTCATCACCTTTTGGGGTAGAACAACCCCAAACACCTTGGGTCTTCCATACATTGTAATGTTTGTTTAAAGGTCTTTCTTGTGAGCTTAGGGTCTCTGGATTTTGACCTTGCAAATGTGCATTGGGACATACTCTGGAGCCCTTCCAGAGCAAAGCAACTGAGTTTGCCAAGGAAACTTAGCCACAAGTAGAAACCAATCTACCAGAAAGGCAACCTGGAGGAGGTGACTGGAGACAAGAGCCTTTGTCAGCTCAAGCACAGTTCTCAACAGAAGCATAAATGTATGCTTCAGACATCCCTATTAGACTGAATCCTGCCAACGGGGATGTTTCATTCTGAGACTATAAAAAGAGTCTATTTGGCTCAACAACTACCTTCTAGGTGATTATTATTAGGAGAGATGAATTTTAACTTTTGTGATTCAGATTCTCCTTCATAAAACAAAGTCCTGCCCTGTACCTCAGGGGGGAAAACACATTAAATATTTCAAAACACTCTGATACAGCACTTGGAATGAAACTTTCAGAATTAATGCCTTCCAGGGAACTCAGAGAGAATTCAGAGCAATTAGTTTTGTTAATTGCTGTATTTTGGAATTTTGCACACATTTAAAGAAGTTTCTCCTTCAGCTCAGCTGAAGACTATTTTAGCTATCTAAACCAGCTTAGACAAGGACTTTGCTCTCAAAACCAGACTGAAAAATCCTATGAAAATGGACTGTTTAAGTACTCTGGCATTTTATACCAATTGTACGCGACTTTACACTAGATGTTCATAAAAAGAATGTAACGACAGTTATTCCACTATCGGAAAAGATTAAGTTTTAGTTGGAGGCTCAGGCTGGTTTTTATTTTATCATATCAATTTGATCTTCTGTAATAAACATAAAGTTAATATAGAGTTTATAAAATAGGTATTATTATTTACTTAATGGCCCATAACAACTTCCATAGAGAATTTATATTTCACAGATCATTGACTTGATAGATTGTGACAGCTCTTCTGAAGATGTTCTGGTCTACTGGGTCATTACAGATAGCATGCAAAGACAGTAAATCCATGTCCTAAATATCCTAGTAACATTTTTCTCAAAACAGCTAAGTGAACGGCGTCAAAGTCAGTTCAAAATATTTATTTTATTTTTAAAAGGCAAACCAGCATGAGGCACATTACAGACCATTTGCTAGCAAAAGCCTGAAAAAGTCATGTTGCGAATTATCCAAATGTTTTTATGCGTGCACTGCTGAAACAAGCAGACATGTCACAGAAGATATAGAAAGAAATAGGCCCCATCTCAAAAAACTTACACTTTAAACCCTGATCCCATAAAGATTTCCCTCGTTGGTTTACTACACAGTAATGAATAATCTATTAGGATTTCCATTACTACACGATATCTAGTCGCAGCCCTGAAGGCCACATATAACCTTCTTCCTGTGAACCGTCCATTGTTTTCACAGAAACTGTTCAAAAGGTGCCCATTTCTTGCATGATTTCAGACTAGTTTTAGAAAGCAGAAGAATCCTTCAGCAAACAAGAAGGAAAAGATTGGGAAGAAAGGTTGTAGCAATCTGTAATCATGAAACATCACTCTAGACAATGTGTACATTTTGATGATTCTGTTAGTCTCTTGTTAAAATGAAGATGAACATTATTGATGCTCTCTTAGGATTCAGAAGTTGGCTGAAACAATGCTTTTTTTTTCTCCTTTTCAACTTCACATTAAAATAAATTAAATAGTTCCTCCAGCTTCTATCCAATCTTGTCAAAAATGAACTATCTAAACTAGAAGTCATTTACTGAAATAAGACATGATGAAAACACTGAGATCTTGAATTACAGTGCTGAGAATGGCACCACCCAGCCAGTGGCTCAAATGCCACAAACTTGGTTGATACTCGCAGATCAGGTATACAGCAACAGGTCATGAGAGAAGCATGCAAACAAAGCACCAGATAGAAAGACATGGGAGGAGAGAACATATTACAGCAACGATCAATGAACAGTAGCATGTGAAAAAGAGGGTAACACTTTGACTTAAGTAGGCTTACAGGAGAGCAGAGATTTCACACTTGTCCTGGGACTGCTACTGATTTCTTCAGAACAGCTCTCCAGCAGCCACTCCTGAAAAGCAAATCACTCTAAAGGCAGCTTACCAACCTCTTCTCACCAAAGTTTAAAAAGAGGGTGATTCTGAACCAGCTGCTGCTTAGGAGTAGAGGAAGGTTAGAGGAACAGAAACCCTGTTACTAACAAAAATGGGAATGGAGAGGAGTGGAAATTGTATACTGATAGAGAATGAACAGCACAGAAATTCAAAGGTTGGTTCTTTAGCAGTAGAGTATTTCTTCTCTCTGAGGGGAGTTGTTGTGTCTCCTAATGAAGCCCTACCATGGCACAAAAACAACAGAAGATTCAGTATTTTTAAGTTTATGTTGGCTAGTTACCAGCTAACTTAGTTCAAATTAAACTCATCAGTGAACATTTGATGAAAAATACTGATGTATCCATGATTCATTCGTGGACCTTTGGTAGAAACATCCATGTGACAAGCATCCATACTTTTACATCAAATTTGGTGCTATGACCAGCACCCTTCTTTACCTGTCTGAATTTTAAAAAGCAGAGCTGAAGACCAGTCGTCTCTATGCTGGCAATACAGTAGCTTGCACATAGACCTGAGCAGGCAGAGGTGCTTCCTAAATGAGGCAGTGAGCTTTTGAGAAACATTACTTCCTCCTTGCCTTTTCTCCCCATATTTTCTCGTGGTTTAACCATCAGAGGGCTGCACACTATGTGGGCTGATCTTAGCTACCTTACCTCTTGGCCTTTGGGCTGGTGCAGGGTCTCTGCAGAGTTCACACGCTGGTATAGGACATTTCACACTGAGGCACCACAGCACTCCGTTTTTGGAGGAGGAAAATGGTGTGCAGGTTTCAAACTGTCCATTTGAATTGCGTAGGATAATTCTATTTCATACATAACAAAGCAAACACCATGTTTTTACTAATCAGTAATACGGCTCACCAAGCTTTATCACATGGATGGAAAACAATGGTATCAACCAATCCTTAGTCTTACTTTATTTTTGGTATTGTTAATCAAATGCTTTGATACCACATCACATTTTATTTGGAACTACATATTTACAGATAGGACCTAGGTAGGAAGGTAGAAAGACCGGATGAAACAAGGTCTTGGAGCTATTACTAACTTAAAAATAACAGATTTTAGCTGTCTCTTCCTTTCCTCCTTTTTGAAAATAATGAAATAAGGATGCACTAAACTTTCATATTAGAAGTGGAGAGATAATAGAAAATACTTCTTCTCCATTCTTTTTAGAGAGGATAATAAATAATAGTGTGAGGTTTTAAAACTGCTGATCGGCATACAGCTAGTTTCACCAAAATCCCACTTGCATTTTCTCTCCCACTCCTGGCAGAGATCGAGGACTACTCCTTCTTTTCCTGGGCCACTGAACTGAATCTTACGTTGCCTGGTAGAAAGGCCAGCCAGTGCTCACTTTGGTAAGCGGCGAAACCCAGTGGCCACATTTTCCCACAGATGTACAGGGCTGCACCCGCTGACCTGCCTCCTGCTGAACAGAGCCTGCAGCACATGGGATTTGGCAAAAATAAACTGAGTGGTCCCATCATAGCCACTTGGGACAGTATGCCAATGGGGAAGTGATTCATTTACAGGAATGGATTTATACAACAGATTTTGTCCTTGTTTCTGTCTAAGAGCGCTCCATGGCTGGACTTCATGTTTCTGAAATGTGCTTCTTACTCAGAATTTATTGTATATAGACAGGGCTGCATAGTTTATGGTTTGGTAGCTGACTTGACCATCACAATTACCTTGAAAGAGTGCTTGTCAGGACAAGAAACGCTTTGGGTTGGATGCTCAAATTCTAATAAATTCCAAAAGCAAAAAAGCTTCCAGTTGCTCTGCAGAGGTGAGTGGGACACTGGGCAACAGGCAGGTCTACAAAATTCTAGGAAAAATATCCCAGTAAGGGCAATACTACCCTTTACTAAATTCAGGGCTCCCTGCCGGATTAAAGCAGAAATCCAATCCATCAAAGCCTTGGGGGGGGGGTTCTGTTTACTACCAGGAAAAAAAAAAATCAAATTTAATTTTATTATCACATCCACAAAGTAAATGTCTGTATGTACATCGTTGCTGTGAAGCGTGAGCTAACCAGATCCTGACTGATCCCATTTTACTCTCTGTGGTTAATCTACAACTGGGATTTTCCCCACAATCTCAGCTGTATAATGCATTTCCATACACTATCTTGATTAATTTTGCTAGAGTTAGGTTTATAACATGACATTTTTGGAGCAACCAAGTTCTGAACATGTTATCGATATATATCCCACATACATCAGTCTTTCCCTCTCCTGCCTGTGCAATCGGTGGCTGCACAGCATCCCCTCCCTGCTGCCATCCGTGTTTCCATGAAGGGCCTCGTCCCTGGTTTAACAGTGTCACTAGCAGGCCAGAGCTGAGGAGGACAGCAGGATGACCGACCTTTCCTGTTTTCTGTAGCTCTTTCTGATAATATTAACGGATTAACACCTTTTCCCCAGCAACACACAGAACTGCCTGGTCAGTTATTTTTACACACCTCTGAAAACCCCATCCCTTTCTTCCTAAATCAACTATAGGAAAAGCAAAAGAATCGCTTTGCCTACAAATACATTTCTAACATTAAAAGATAATCTCATTTTTCAAGACCAGTCCGATTCACAAAATGTTGCTTTTAGACATGTCTCCTCACAACAAATAAGAAGCCTAGAAACTACTGAAGTATATTCTCTTTTATTCTTGTTTTATTTAATAAAACTTGTGCCTGTCGAGATTCCCTATATCCACTTTTGAGGCTTTCCTTCCTAGGCAGAAAACTGGTTACCACATTTATAAGACAGGAAAACAAATATTTGCTAGGCACGCAGACAAGTCAGTTAAATTCGTTACTTCAGCCTCCCCCCAAAAATCCTTCAGCAATGGTCCTCTTATCTCTGCAAGTTGCCACTAGACTTGTTTTGAACAAACATCTGTCCCTTTCTTATAAGAAAAATGGGTGATTTAATATTTGATTAACCAATACTATTTCACAGTTGTCTATGTTTTTAAATGGAAATAATACTGCAAATTTCGGTATTGATTTCAAGAAGCTTTGTGCTGTATTATTCAAGAATTCATACTGTATATCTCACACTTGCAAGAATTCATTATCTCTAGAGAAAGGGCAAGTAAAGCCCTGTATTTGGGAGAAAGGAACACAGAAGACAGGATTAAATGGCCCTTATTTTTTTCTCTGATAACAACATTTTTAGCATCTTAATAATAAAGGTAAACTCTATGCTCACAGTTTGAACACACGCAGCACCTAAAAGCTTGTCAGAATGAGAAGAAAATAAATTCAATTGCTAGACAATACCATTGCTTTGTCTTGCTCTGGTTTTACATTTTGGAAAGAAAGATTTCAGAATAGCATCACGTAGTAAGATCTACATACAACAATTACTTATTGTTTTTGTGAATTTCTGCCTTTATTTTTTTTTTATTTGCCCCAAACATTTAATCTTTGCACAGACTTTGACATCATAAGACTATAGAAAGACAAGGAAAAGGACAGAATAGAGGAAGACAGGATTTTTTTTTCTTTAAAAAAAAAAAAGAAAAAAAAGAAAAGCTGTGCAAGACTGGTTGGTGCAGGTTGTTGTTATCAAAAGCTTTTTCTCTTGAAAACTGCTTAGAGAGAGCGTAGATGCACATGGCTTCTTTTAATTGCTGTTATGTTGCCAGAACAACACCTAGAGGAGGAAAGCTCTGTGGCAGAGATGGAAAGCCACACAAAGGTGCTAGAGAAGCACCGTCATGAAAGAGAGCACTTCATATGAAAACAAATGGTGACGTTCTGCATGGTTTGAAGGACCGTCTTCTGGCTCAGTCACTAGGCTGGGACTCAGAAGATCTTGGTTCGGTTTCCAGTTTTGTCATAGTCCTTCTCTGACCTTGAGCTAGGGAGTGTGTAAGTTAAATTCAGACTTTCTATCAGAGAGTAATAGTGCTACGCTCAACAGTATTTCATCCGTTTCGACTGCAAGCTTTCTGAGGCAGGAACTGTCTCCTACTGTGCGGTTGAACAATGGCTTTAGTGCACTTGGGCTTCTCAGCTGGGGCCTTTAAGCTCTAGTAATGAGGATAAAGCTGATTTAGGAGATGGGGGTTTTACTACAGTTGTCAGTTGTGCTTGATTAGTTCAACTTTGGGCTTCTGCTAATTTAATATGAAACAGAGAACGCTGCGCTGTGCTCAGGAATGTGGGAAATATGTATCTGAAATAAACTCCCTGAAAGAAGGTTGTAGCAAGGTGTGTGTCAATCTCTTCTCCCAAGTAACAAGGGATAGGGCAAGAGGAAATGGCCTCAAGTTGCATGAGGGGAGGTTTAGATTGGATATTAGGAAAAATTTCTTCAACAAAAGGGTTATCAAGCACTGGAACAGGCTGCCCAGGAACGTGGTTGAGTCACCAGCCCTAAGAGGTATTTAAAAGTCGTGTAGATGCGGCACTTAGGGATATGGGTTAGTAGTGGACTTGTCAGTGTTAGGTTTACAGTTGGACTCAGTGATATTAAGGTTCTTTTCCAACCTAAATGACTCTATGATTCCATAATTCTATATTTACTTTTGTCTGGTTTGAAATCTGGTTTACCTTTGTGTTAATTCAGTGAAACTCCCGAAGTATCTGAAGGCCCTCCTGAGACTGCAACTCAGAAAACCAGCAAGTTTACCACAACGCTGTGGATGCTAAGAATATAAAATGAACAGTGTTCTGCTTGCCGGACTTAAAACTCTGTAACTGTTAGTATCCATTTCAACTGATTACAGCTCGTTTTCACTTCTTGTGAGCTGTCAGGAGAAAGATTGCCTTCCCTCACAGGGAAGGCTGTAGGACTGGGAGGAAGACTACTGCTGAGAGGAAGGCTGTAGGACTGGGAGGAAGACTACAGCTAAGAGGAAGGCTGTAGGACTGGGAGGAAGACTACAGCTAAGAGGAAGGCTCTCTGCCCACACAGTCAGGTGTAGCCTTCTGCAGCAGAGGCAGAAGGTTCCTGCCACACATGGCAGATGGAGCCTGCTTGGGTGTTGGGGACCCTTTTGCAGTGGGATAGGTGAGAGCAAACCAAGAGTGAAAAACGAAAGCCTGAAGGGAATTGTGAGGCAGACATGGAGAATAGGAGGCTGCTGAGGTAACCTGGGAGCCAAGAACCATGCGGCTGGGGTGTCAGAAGGAATATTCCCCCTTGGTATCCAATGTGGGCTGTGCAGAGTTTTTGCAACCTGAAAGCTACTGAACATTGCTATATTGGGAATCAGTCTGAAAGACAGACTCCACCAGGACAAAAAAAAAAAAAAAAGAAAAAGGAGGGGGCAGTTTTGCTTAATAATCTTTTATTTCGATTTGGTTCTAGAATCATAGAATGGTTTGGGTTGGAAGGGACAACAACGATCAGCTAGTTCCAACCCCCCTGCCATGGGCAGGGACACCCTACACTAGACCAGATTGCCCAAAGCCCCATCCAGCCTGGCCTTGAACACTGCCAGGGATGGGGCAGCCACAGCTTCTCTGGGCAACCTGTTCCAGTGCCTCACCACGCTCACGGGGAAAAATTTCTTCCTAACATCTAATCTAAATCTCCCCTCTTTTAGTTTAAACCCATGACCCCTTGTCCTATCACTGCACTCCCTAATAAACAGCCCCTAGCCAGCTTTCATAGTCCCCTGCCAGCTTTCAATGACTCTGAACTTTTCCTGTACTTAAAAAAATTTAGAGTTATGATACTGGATGTCTACAACGTACAAATCTACTAAACCTCATATTTTGAGATTCAAAGCCCTTTTCACTGTTTAGGGTGCTCACTTTAAAGAAATGATCCAAAAACACACTGATCTGCCATAAAGTCCCCCACAAACACAGGCACCCATGAAGAGCTGTTGTGTCAAAACTGTGATCAAGGTAAACAGATGAAGACATGTCACAGGAAATAGAAGTGAATTACTAACCCTTGGGTGCCCACAGATTCCACAGTGTACGGGACTTAGCTGCAGAGAACGTAGCAAAGTCTGACCTCATGATAAAGGTTATTCAAGACATCTTGATTTATTTTTTTTTTTAAAGAAAAAGTTTGCAGAGTTAGATCACCATTTGAAAAAAAAAACCAGTAAAATCACCAAAAGAGCCAACCGTATCAGACACAGAGAGCTAAATCATCTGTTCAGAAATTCAGGTAAAATTATCACTATTGAAACCACAAATGGCATTCACCTTCCTCTATTATTGGAAACATTTTAAAGCTTTATTTTTTAGCTTTTTAGTCAGTTACTTATCTGGGATTTGGGAGCCACACAATTAATTGAGAGGATTTGAACCTGTATCTTGCATCTCCCAGGAGTATGCCCACAACCATTATTCTGAGGTGGTTTTCTCTTGTTTCCTGCTGTTACTTTTCTAATTTGTGTAAAATACTTAAAAAGACATTGAGAGGGAAAGAAATAACCAGGCAGCCAGAACGACAGCTTTTATGAGTCTAAAGGATGGGACATGTATCTGTAAGGATACTCAACTCTAAAAGCCTATGAAAAGCTAGGTCATTCACCTGAAAGGTGAGCATGGTGAGTTCTCATTCCTTGTGGACTGAAGTGATTAAACCACAAAAAACATTGACTGAAAGAAGAATATCAACACTGCCTTTTTCAAAGGGCCCCAAATTTTGCGTTTCTCACGTTAACAGAATAATATATATTTTAGAAGGCAAAACTAAATATTGCTACTGGAAACAATAGCATCATGAACAGTAAAATATGGTAAAGGGCAAGACTTACAAGGAGTGGCAGAGATCGCTTGGTTTGTTCAACTTGGAGGAAAGGCTGAGAGGTGACCTCATCACAGTCTACAACTTCCTCAAGGGGGACAGCAGAGGGGAAGGTGCTGATCTCCACTCTCTGGTGACCAGCAATAGGACATCAGGAAATGTAATGAAGCTGCATCAGGGGAGGTTCAGATTGGACATTAGGAACAGGTTCGTCACTGAGAGGGTGGTCGGTCACTGGAACAGGCTCCTTACAGAAGTGGTCACGGCTCTGAGCATGTCAGAGTTCAAAGAGTGTCTGGATGACACTCCTAGTTGTACATTTTAATATTAGATAGTCCTACAAGAAGCAGGGAGTTGGACTTGATGATCCTTATGGGGCCTTTCCAACTCGAGATATTCTGTGATTCTATGATCTACAGTTTCTTTAAAATTTTATGCTCAATAGTTCACTACTTCATGCTACACAATTACTTCTATTAATTACATTTAGCTTATTAATAAGAAGATTTAAATTATTTCTAGATCTATGTAATAAGTGGGTCATTTGTCTTAGCAGATGAACTACTGGATAAGAGAGGAGGATCAATATTTCAATTCTTCATGATATTGATATCAAAACAAGATTAAACCTTTTAGACACAATTATTCTGGTTTTAGAAGAGGTTTCTATAGAGCAGAAAGATTCTGTAGAGGTCGGAAAACAGAGAAATGACTGACTGTGATCTGGAATTAAAGAACCACAGGGTATTAGAGAAAACTCATTATGAAAAAAAGCTTTTCACATGAAGATTTGCAGGGAACAGAATATAAAAACATATGATTAACTCCCAACAATACATCACAAATTGTGACCTAATTCTAAAGGGTTTTGATGGTTTGTTTTTTGTTTTTTGTTTTTTTTTAATTTTGTTGTCTGTATGACTATTTGTCGTGACAGACAGGGGGAGGGAGAAGGAAATCAGAGAAATGAGGAGGGCCAAATGATGATTGCAATGTAAACATGGCTTTAAATAGCACAGACTCAGAAGCAAAAGGGACAATGTTTTTCAGAAATATTTATGGCACCTCTAATTGAGCTACTTTCGTTCAATATCTTTTAAAAAAAGTCTGCTGGAATGTTAGAAAGAAATTTTACAGAAGTTCTAAATTGAACACATTATCATAGATTGCCCTTTGTAGTTCAGTTCTCATGACACAATAATCCTTTCTGTCCCTGAACAAGATGCTAGGCAGAAACGATTACATAAAATATCTAGGTTTTAGTCAATGTCCTAAAAGGACAATGAAGACAGACATGAACAGCACTTTCTGCTTCAGCCAAAATTACTGATAAGAAAACTGGCTTGAGGCTATCAGATCATGACGTACTCTTTCCGGGCAACTCTGGTGAGTACAGTATCTCCTGGAGAGAGTAGGAACAAGCAGTGAATTGCCAACACAGAAACACTGGTCTGACAAATGGATTTGATGACATTACAGCATGACCACCCATGAAGTAAACTTATGCTTCAGCCTTTAAATTACATTCCTGTAGGACAAAGGGTCTATATCATATAGACTACCAGGAGGACCAGATGCTTCTTTATGCTAGCCAGCACAAGAAAATTAACTGAATCTATTTGAACTGTATGCAGTTTCTGTCTTAGAATCATAGAAGGGTTTGGGTTGGAAGGGACAACAAGGATCATCTAGTTCCAACCCCACCGCCATGGGCAGGGACACCCTACACTAGACCAGGTAGCCCAAAGTCCCATCCAACCTGTCCTGGAACACTTCCAGGGATGGGGCAGCCACAGCTTCTCTGGGCAACCTGTTCTAGTACCTCACCACCCTCACAGTAAAGAATTTCTTCCTAATATCTAATCTAAATCCCCTCTCTTTTAGTTTAAATCCATGACCCCTTGTCCTATCACTACACTCCCTCTCAGTCTTTCCTGTAAGCCCCCTTGGGAGGAAGCGTCGATCTGCCAGAGGGTAGGATGGCTCTGCAGAGGGACCTGGACAGGTTGGATAACTGGGCAGAGGCCAATGGGATGAGGTTCAGCGTGGCAAAGTGCCGGGTCCTGCACTTTGGTCACAACAACCCCAGGCAGCCACCCGGGCGGCTGGAAAGCTGTGTGGAGGAAAAAGACCTGGGGGTGTTGGTTGATGGTGTGCCCAGGTGGCCAAGAAGGCCAACGGCATCCTGGCTTATATCAGAAATAGTGTGGTCAGCAGGAGCAGGGAGGTGATCGTCCCCCTGTACTCAGCCCTGGTGAGGCCGCACCTCGAGTACTGTGTCCAGTTTTGGGCCCCTCACCACAAGAAAGACATCGAGGCCCTGGAGCGTGTCCAGAGAANGAGATGAGAAATTTCTTCTCTGAAAGGGTGGTCGGGCATTGGAACAGGTTGCCCAGGGAGGTGGTGGAGTCACCATCCCTGGGTGTGTTTAAAGAAAGGTTGGATGTGGTACCTAGGGTCATGGTTTAGTGGGTAATAGGTGGTAGGGGGACGGTTGGACTAGGTGATCCTTGAGGTCTCTTCCAACCTTAATGATTCTATGATTCTATGATTCAGGTACTGGAAGGCCACAATTACGTCTCCCCAGAGCCTTCTCTTCTCCAGGCTGAACAAGCCCAGTTCCCTCAGCTTGTCCTTGTAGGAGAGATGCTCCATCCCTCTGATCAACTTTGTCGCCCTCCTCTGGACTTGCTTCAGCAGCTCCACGTCTTTCCTGTACTGGTGGCCTCAGCGCTGGACACAGCACTCCAGGTGGGGTCTCACCAGAGTGGAGTAGAGGGGGAGAATCACCTCCCTCAACCTGCTGGCCACATGGTTTTTGATGCAGCCCAGGACACAGTTGGCTTTCTGGGCTGCTAGCGAACAACATTCTTCAATAATCAAGAAGGATTAAAGAATTTCTATTAATATAAAAATTTGTCTGCTAGATGAAACTGCTTTATCAAAAATAGACTTCTAAAGGCAATTTCAAGTATGGTTACCAATCTTAAGAGAGTTCCAGAAAGGAACTGACTTACCCCGAAATACTGTGACTACAGCTGCCTGCTGCTCTGAAATACTATGTAGTAGAACACGACTCTCTTCAATAAAAGTCATAAAAGCATTGCACAGCTCACACTTTCTTCTTGAGGACCTACACTACTTTTGCAATGATGTGCTCTGGATGAGAACTAGTGATATTCTAGCTTGTCATAATGCTCATGCTTTTACTTTTACAGAAAGATGCAAGGAACACGTACAAATGCTTAGAAGAGCCTCTGCACAGACCTGTGTAAGAGATACCTGTATTTTTTAGCTTGGCTTTTTTTTTTTTTAAGCTAAGGAAAAAAAAAAAGATCATTGCAATGTGTCATTCCATACTGATGTGGTAAAATTTACTTTAAAATATTTCTACTACCATCAGGAAGACTGGGAACAATTTGTTTTTCCAGTACGAGATATCCACCATGTATTTTGTTTAGAGAGATACACATATCAAATAACTGTTTTATTAAAGAAATAAGCCATCTGGCTGGCAACACAAAGGAACCACAACTGCATAATAAAAAAATCCTGCAAAAAAATTACAGATCCAAATCAGTAATACAAACACAAGATATACACCTAACTGCCACAGAACAAGATAGAACAAAAAGTTCACTAAACTCACACTCCTTGTTTGAACGCACTAACAGAAAAGCCCTGGTTTAGTGTAGGTCCATCTCTCAACATCAACTGGCAGAGTGCTGGAGATTCTCAGACTGCCTCAGGAAAGGTATGTGAGACAAAGTGGACCACCAGTCTGCCTCACTGAAAATGCTCATTTTCTCCCAGACTCCTGTGTACATCAGATAACTTTCAGTTTTTGAAGCACCTAATTCTCCAATCACTACAACCAGCCGGAAAATTATTTACAACATAATCTCATCAAATTTAGTATTTTCATCTCTAAATTATGGGGTTTTTTTCCCCCAAATGCTCAACAAATTTCAAAATTATGAGATATTTTTCACAGAAAGTGAACAGAGAAAAAACAGACGCTCTGCAGGTGCAGTCTTACTAATAGTGATTCAAACACAGCCAAAGGAATATTTCTAAGCAGGACACCTCCTTCCCTTTCAGCAGTAATACCGTGATGGATAAGGCTTCTCAGGAAGACACTGTAATGAACCAGCTTTATTTCT
The DNA here is from genome assembly GCA_013399095.1 of Psophia crepitans. NCBI lineage: Eukaryota > Metazoa > Chordata > Aves > Gruiformes > Psophiidae > Psophia > Psophia crepitans. The sequence continues at coordinate 221,065 of VWZZ01000183.1, forward strand.
CAATAAGGCAATAAAAAAAGGTGTTCACAGGGATACCCAAGAAAGCTAAGGTGAATTCACTAAGACACACAGAATCCCTCACACGTTTAAACACGTGCATTAACATTCATGCAGAGGCTTCCATCTGGAGCTTTGAAGAAGGATCTTTCAGGACTTAAAAGTGCAGGGCAGATAATTTTTGCTCGTAACTGAACTTATTGGAAATAAAGTCTTCAAGATATCTTTATATTAAATAATTAAAAAAAAAAACCCACCAACCAAAAAAACAAACCCAAAACACCACCAAAAAACTCCGACAACTCAACTATAATGCAATTTCCACACGTTCTGCAGAAAAGGCCACAAAAACACAGTGCTCACTCCTGGACATTTCTTACCAATCGTAACAAGAAATATCACTCACCAAGTATGCTAATAAACTCATTTGATTTAGAAGCATGTTGTGGCTGCACAGATGGGTGTGTTTTACTCTCATCTGGCACACAGCTGGTAGGCCTTTTGCTTGGCCTGGCCTTCCATTTGTGCTAAGACGCACACCAGTACACAGAGGCAAATTCACAAATAGTAAATATGGAGTCATCAGAGCCCCTCTAAACGCCAACAGCGCAGCTCTGAAAAACCTAGCATTAAAGGAATCATCAAAAACCCAACCTCCATGCAGATTGTCCACTTTTTGTCCCACCTTGCACAGAGTTAATTTACAGGAGGCACCGTGTAGTCGCAAAGTGTAAGGATTCATGAAAAATTCCTTTCCATCTCCATAACACATCAGGAATGGACAAGAACCAATTTCTGTAATGGTACTTGACACATGGGTAGTAGGTCTGGCTTGCTATCTGTGGAGCAGACAGTTGGCTACAACTTGAGATCCCAGCACCACGAACGGCTGTGAAGTTTTACCAGAACGGCAAGCACCCTGCGGTGCTGCCTGGGAGGAGGTCAGGACTGTTGGATGCTGGAGATCTCATAGAGAGGAAGCTGCCTGATGCTTAGATAAAACCGTATTATCTCCTGAAATCCAGCCACAACTTTTATCAGCTTCTTGCTCCTCACATTGCTCTTTTACAAACCCAAATTCTACTGTTTTAGTTTTCTGCTCCTGTAGTCCAAGAAAAATAATTAGAAACATGACACATTTCAACTTAGCATTTGCAGAAAGCAAAAGAGAGAACTTCACTCCACATTGAACAACATCCAGGGAAAATTAACAGAAACTACAGAACTACAACAGTAATTTAAATACTCAAATGTTAAGATGTACTTTGTAACACATCTCTCATATGAGAGATATCATCACATGAGCAAATGATAATGTCAAGCAACATTCAGCTGCTCAGTGGTGACAGCTTTTGTTGTTCTTATTCACTATCTACAGATTTGATAGGATGTTTAATTACTGCCTATTTTCACTAATTAAATGCTACCCTGAAAAAAATGGCAGTTCTAGGAAAAATACATTTTGTGGTGGAAACCTCTCTATCTGTTCAATGACACACTCATCAGGAAGGTTCTACAACCCAAAAGCAAACTTTGTCGTAAAATTAATCACATCAAAACACAAAAATACCCCCCAAAACCCAACCCCAACTCCAAACAACAAGAGAAAGAGCTCAGAGCAGTCACTGATTAGTCCACTCTCCTGACCTTAGACCACAGACTCGGTTCTAGGTACTGCACCCTTAGCAACTGGGCCTTCCTTGATGCTTTGCTCTCTCCCTCTGATCCCACTTTTGAACAAATGTGGAAGCCTCATTTTTTTTTCCTCTACAGAACTGTATTGCTCTCCAACCAACTACAGCAAACTCTGGCACTCTGTGTATTACTGGACTGTGCCAACACCCAAATCTATTTGGAAATGTAATCAAAAGAAGAAATCTGCATGAGTCAATTACTAAATATGCAGGAAAAAGCAGCAAAGAATCCATTGTTTTTGCTGTTATTTCATGCCTATATAGCTTGTTAATCCTTTCAAACTTATTCACAATACTGTCTAATGCACCTTTTCTGTTTTTGTGAAACCGTAACACACATGATATAGACCTTGCTCAAAGCTCTGAGTTTTCCTACTCTTTGGGAGGAAGCACAACTGTCAGGATGCAACAATATATTTTACTTTGCCTTTTAAAAAGAATGCAGATACAACAAGAGATAATTGAAGTAACTTTCACAACCAGAATAATGTAAAATGTTTGAATAGCATTTGTATTGAACTGCTAGATTTCTAGCAGTGCAAATTCATATCTAGCGTGCCAAAAAAAGAAACCAAACAAAAAACCCCAACACACCAAAAACTGAGCATCAGCAATGACAGGAAAATCTTTTAAAATATTTCCTCACTTCTAAGCCTGGAGAAGTATCTTCTGTGGGAAAAGAGGGAAGAAACACTCAATGACTAGTTCTGGATGCCAAAAAAGTAGCCCATAAACTCTTTGCAGATAATGCCAGTAAGGTTCAAATTAGTACTCATTTAGACCCTCTTTTTGGTATGCAGCATACTAGGGACTGGAGAGTGCATCTCTTTCACATGGGTTACAAACAGCCATCACTAATGACATTTGGTTCCCTCCCACCTGCTCCAGTTTCTAAACATGACCCTCTGATGAAAGACTGGCCTCCAGCAGCAATTCTCTGAGCCATGTCATTCCTTCACAGCCTACAATTCATATTCAAGTCATGAATACGACACTTCTTTTGTTAGCTTTTGATTTTCATCTTCTGTTTTTTGCACTAATCCCTGTAACAAAAATTCTCATCGCAATAGGTGCTGTAGAAATCAGTAAAATTAATAAATAGTTGGTATAATATCTAGATACTCTCCCCTATCAGGATGAGTACATTGCTGAATTTGTGCTATGTGGAACAGCTGACAGTGGAAATAGTTATAATAGATCACTTTGACAACTTCAGATTTACATAATGGATTCATCCACTTTGTAGATTGGGTTTGTGTACATTCTCTCTGCATGCAAAACATGCCTATTACTTTTAAAATATTTGCTTTGAATGGCACATGGTGCTACATAAAGTACATTTTTTGCAGTCTGTAGCTTTTAACATATATTTTGAGACATGAATTTGTATGTTTATGTGTGACGTGCAAAGTAAATTTATATACCTGCACCAGAGATGCACCTGTTTAGTGATTTTATTACATGTTTTTATTTAATTCACACAAGCTGACTTTTTTTTTTTAATACTCCGTACCTTTTTTCAGATTTAGAAAACATCATTAGTAGCAAATACACTGCAGAACTGTGCCTAGAAACTTGATTTTCCAGTCTGCTAACAGATCACAAATGTATTTATTAAAAAAAAAAGAAATATCTCTGATTAGTTCATTCTAGTTCCAGTCCAATTCTGCGGATACAAAGAGCAAAAGCAGCAGAAGAGGCTCAAAAGGACCATGCATCAAACATGAGATAATCTCCTCCACAAACACAGACATTGTGAAGAAGGCCATGCTGCTGCTTATGGAGATCTTCTCATCTGGGGACGTGTGGGGCAGGGCTGCAGCAGTCTGGGCTGCGTAGATTCTGTTCGGTGCCGAGACCAATAGGGAAATTCAATACCACTAAAATTCTAGATATGAGTGGTGTATAACTTTGGAAAGGGGCTTGCACACCTTCTCAGAATGATAGGCAGCAATGAAGAAGACTAACGAGAGTCATATGGGGGTCTTAAAAGAATATTTCTGCTTTGACATCACCCAAACTGAATCCCAGGGCAGGGACAGCTTGCCAAGTGGTCACTTAAAGTGGGGTGCTTGAAATCCCCAGTCAGTGCTCTTCAACCTTGCAGGATGGGCAGTTCTAGAACAAGCCCACCAGGCAAACTCTGACAGGTTCGAGTCCACGGGATTTCGGCATACAGCTGCAAGGCAGTTCAGTGAGCCTTTGGGCCATCTCTAGCATTCTCCTATAAATGTCTTAGTTGATGGGGTTTTGTCAGATTTGCTGTAGTTACAGGACCTGGGGAACACATCTTGCTATGGTCTGGTAACGTGAACATCTGTCTCTGACAAAATAACCTGAATTTTCAGTCTATGGGAAGTTCTAAAATGTGAAATTTCCCGTGAACTGGAAATTTTACTTTTTGGCCAGGAATATAATTTATTTATTACATATGAATATCACTGAGGAATTAAAGTAATTTCTCTATATCTACTACTACTTTAGACATCTATTTCTGACAAGACAAATGCATTTTTTCCTTGGGAAACTGAAGGAATTTATAATACTACTGGAAGATCTATGCACTTCACTACCTTCAGTACTTCAAAAAGGTGGAAAAATGCTACCATTCATATTTCCCACATTAAGAACAAGTTGCTCAAGGCAAAATAGGAAGGCTGTCACAAAGAAACCAACTGAAGATGGGCAGTTTTGAAGGCAAATTGTTTAGATTGAGACATTTAAACTCAGTCTATGTTCTATCACCTTAAACATTATACTGAATTACGAGTATGAGATCATGAATGGGCTGTTGTTGTTTTATATGGTTTGAGGAATATGATTAATTTGCAAATTAACAGAGGTACTTTAAGATAATTAGAGCCTCAGATAACCCTTAGTTTGAATATATTAGCACTTTTTTTCAAGGTGAAATATATTGCCATCATTGAACAAAACCACAAGCAATGTCTGCCAGCAATAAGTGTAGCTAATAGCTCTAAAGAGTTGCTGTAATTTATTTGATTTTATAAAGTAAGTTTGTAAATAAAATAAAACCTGCAATTAGCCATTTTGTCACTCATTAATAGTTTTTTTAAAAAAAATAGAGTAAAACACAGTAAAGAGTTATACATGCTCCCAGCAGTCAAAGTAAATGTTCCAGCCCCATTAACACAAGTTGTTTCTCCTTACCACGTGGCTACCAAGACTTCTGCTGCACCCTCACACAAATACTTACATATGGAAATACACATACATCATTAGTCAAGGATGAATTGTAAATTCACATTTTTCTTAAACAAATATTGGTTGTCATCTTATTTCTTAGTATCCAGCCAGCTTCCCATTTAAAGTGATCCTGATTCTGCTTGATTCTGCTTTGGTGTTATTCATCAAATAAATTCTTCCTAATTACCCTTTCAGGGTGATTCTATGGAGCCGCCTGGCTGTAAATGAGAAACTAACCATGTACAGTTAAAACATAAATCCAAATGCATGACAAATTTGGCAGCACATTCTCTGTCCTCTTAAAAATCCTAGGGAATGGCTGCACTGTTAACTGAAAACCACCAGTGAATCCTTTCTTATTCCATTCTGCCATTTCTTCTAACTGGGATGTGCGTTTTTCATGCCTAATGCTCCCAGGTCATTATGCACTCTTCAAATACTTACCTCTTGGCATATTTCCCCAATAGAATGGTGCTGTTTGGTCTCTTCCCATTTCATTGGAACATGCCTTAAAGTAGTGAAAACCTGTTGAGATCAGCAGGCCATGCCATCTTTTATCTTCCTTGGGCACACTGCCCTTGCTGTATGACAGAGTCTTTGAGCAACAGGGAGACCCAACAAATGACTCATTGTTTCAAGTTCTTTGTAGAAGTTAAAAAAAAAAAAATCCTATAAAGCTGATGATTTTTATCACCTTTGCTATGTTACTTACAGTCAGTGGCAAGTCCTGAGCTGGATATTTGTATCTAAACCCAAAAGTTACACTTCAGGGCTGAAAAAGCGCTTATGTTTTCTTGAATGGACTTCTTGCACAGAAAACGACTGACTTAGTCTTTTATTACTTTCTCATCCTGCAAAGCATGATTCTGGAATTGGTGGGAAGAGTAACTACAGCAGCTAACAAGGTTTGAGCTTTCAGAAGGTAAAAGAGGGCTGACTGCTCCTGCAGTGTGCTAAAATTTCAAATCACTTTAAAGAGTAAGAACAAAATAGGAAAAGAAAAGATGGTGAGGGGTGGGGGTAATCAAGGCATGAGCTGCAAAGTAATCAAACCACTTAAGTGAGAAGCGATGAGGATGTTTTAGAAAAGTGACATTGCTGAATCCCATCTTCCATTCCAGACCTTAAGCTTTTATATTCAGATTACTGCTCACAGCAAGTCGTCTTGGCTCCTGGGTTTTCCCTTTGTCTCTGCTGTGATTATTACGACAGATACTCCTTCTAGCCGTTCCTACTCTCTGCTATGCCGTCTCCCTCATGCACTTGCTGTTTCTCTTTCTGCCTCTCATTATTTGCTCAGGCTTTCAAACCTTCTGTGACAGCATTCACAGAACAAAAGGTTGCCATTACATTTATCCCTATTTATCCTCCTTTGATGCTGAATTGAATTTTGTTCTGCTAACGTGAAGAAAGCTAGATTTGTCATCATCTTCATCATCTCCATTTTACTTAAATCACCTTGAACACAACTGTAATATATTTCCTAAATTTATCAAAATCCTTTACAACCAAAAACTTTTCATCAAACTCTTCCTCTATTATTTTTTTCTAGCAAAGAAAATGAGGTAAATGCAGATGCGTTTGTATCGAAAATGCCTATAGGCATTTTTCTCCTGTACCTTGAGAGCCCCCTGGGAGGTAAAGAGCGGCCAATTAGCCAGCTGTGTATACAGGTAAGGAAGAAAAGAAGTTTACATAACAAAACTAAATTATCATCATGTTTTGTTTCTTATCTTACTTTTCATAGAAATTTTTAAAAAAAAATCTGTAGGTAGGAATCAGTCTCACTTAAAGCCAAATCTCTCAGAAAAAGCATCAAAAGGTTGGAGAAGGATCAGGTTATACACCACTTTTGCCAGTCCATCAATGTACGAAGTCCAACTCTCAAAGCCATTTACCATCCTTGTTTTCTAGATGGTTGGGCTGCAAGGTCTCTGCAGATTGGCACTAAATGAGAAATGTACATTGTAAAGATACTGCAAATGCAGCAGGTCTAGATTGTTCCTGACTTTCCATGAAGTTGATTCAGTGACAAGAAACTCTGAAATCTTCCAGAGTACAGCATTTGCAGGATATATTCTCATGAAATCAGAAAGCCACTGCATCTCAGAATGCACCAGTCCCGTCAGTGCCATCTGTATTATACCCTCTTCACAGTATGCATTCACATAACTTTTACAAAATGGTAGTTAATTATGACTCACTGTGCACCTCAAACAATGAAATAGCATTTACCTCATTTTATAGAAAAGGTATATTGAGACTAAGCTAAATCAGTTGTCCCAAATCGTCACTGGTAAGAGTCCAAAACTCTACAGGGCTTATGACATTGACTATCACACACATGCACATAAGCTGAGAAGGTTGGTGTTACCAAACTCACAGGGAAAAGATGCAACGATGTCACCAAAATTTCTGTCACTAAAGTGATAAGGGGAAAGACTATTTTCTCCCAGTGGCAGCCCACATACTGGGCCTGGAATAACTATCGCCTTCCCAAATGAACTACCAAACCCAACTGGACCAGCAGGAGACCACAAGCAAATTGTGAAAAACTAGGATGGAGTTCACAGAGAAGAGAAACTACATATGCATTGAACTCCATGTGTCAGAGATGCCACAACGTTCAGGATAATCTTCATTGTGCCATTGTTCAGTCTCCTCATGAACACAGAGACAGCATGAAGTGCAGAAGATGCCATGTTAAGCTGGTCACTGTTGCTTCCATTCTAAGAAAGTTATATATTTGATTGTGGGGAAAAGGCTTCTCTCTACTAGGAAGGACTCTCCACCAGCTACTCAAAGTTTATATTCAAAGACGATCTCACCAATTAATTCTCTGTGCTCTACTTCTCTTTTTTTTGGCAGTGAAAAATGAGAGCCCAGTACATGCTGTTTGCCAGCATTAAGCAGCTTTCCAAAAACAAGCTTCAGGCTTGGATATGTCAAAGAGACAATGCTAATAGCACAGGATCAATGAGTTCCTTGCGAGTCAGGGTAGAGGTCAAACCTATACGCTCTTTGACATCTCTGCAAGTTTTGACACAGCCACTGATTGCTGATGATCCACTAACAGACTCCACTAGCACAGGCAATTTGTGACTTGTATCACTTCAATTATGCTTCTCAAACAGCACGTAGACAGCAGACGCTATTTTTCTCCCAGAGACATATATGTACCAAGTTCAAAGACCAATGAAGGTGCCCTCCCTTCATTTCAGCTGCTACAAGTGATCTCCTGAAGAAACAATACAAGACCCAGTCCTTACACTGCTTGCTGCACACCTCTTCTCTAAAGGGAAATAACATTTGAATAAGACAGCTCAGAGAAATGTTTAGGCTGAGCCCTACATTTTGCTCTAGTTAAAAATAAAGGAAAGTATTTTTCTAGCTTTGCAGAGATGAGAGTGTTTTCAAATTAGACCAGTCGCAGGCCTGCTGTGTGGACAGGGATTCAGTGTACTCACAATACATTAGGAGGTATCACTGGTAGCAAACTAGGTCTCTCTAATATCTTAGAAATTAGGGAGCTGCGGTAAACAGCTGTCTCCATAAAAGAACCAACAAGAAGTTTGAGGATCCTGTTCAGTTTTTCAGTCTCACTAGACATGTGGCAGCAAAGCTTTCTCTCGTTCTTTGATCAAAGGAGAAAAAATGTAGTGTGGTTAATTGGGTTGGGCTGTACTTCATCCGATTTCCTACTTCGACTTTATACAATGTGTTTCTATAAATCCTTGGTATATAAATTGAAAATCCAATCTCAGAGCAAACCAACAACCTTATTCAACACAAAAAGAAGCTGTTCACAAAATGGAATATCCTATTCTCAGCTCCTACGAACGACAACCCCACACTATATCCTACAGAAAATCCCCAAATTTTGTCAAAACTTCATCCTTCTCTAAAGCTGAAAGCCGGCCCTGTTTCATACTCTAAAGATCCACACATTCAGAGGAACATAATAAACCAGCAGTATTTGAAATGGCTGTGCTTGTTTTATGAATGTACTAAAAGCAATGTATCATCTCATTATACCAGTGAAGAAATGCAATGACAACAAAGAATCTTCTCAGATTTAACTGCTCTTTTGGCTCCAATCTGGCAACATTCATGTGTTTTATTCTATAGAAACACTAACTTCTATGGACATATAATGTTTTGCTGGGTCATGACCTGAAAATATAAGGCAACAGCCACAAAGGGTATGAAAGATTATTCATAGATTCAGATGATGTGGCTGAACATGGGTTTCATGTTTTATGCAAACCTGAATTATATGCATCCAAAGGGAGCTGTTCAATTTAGAGACTCGCAAAGCTCAATTTAAAAATTATATCATGCTTTTAGAATTAACAAAAAAGTGAAACCATAACACCTGTAATTTATTGCATAGCTAAACCTATTAAATATGTAGTATAGTTAAATTGTGAAAGAATAAAAGAGCCTTTGAACAAGAAAGCTTATTATAAAAAACACATCTCAGTTCAGAGTGGACTTCCACAGTCTACCTATAAACCCTTAAAAATGGCACTCAAAAAGAGGAATAATATCACACTAGTATATCTTTCATGCATCCTCGCAGCCACTGTCATTATAGCTCACCCTTAAGATAGTGCAGGGTCAGTAGCTTCTTACTTGTTGCACAATAGCCACCTACATGTAAAAATCTAACAGAGATATAAGGCATTAAAACAATTTGCCATTAAATTACTAAGTAGAAATAATTTTTTTTTCTGGTAGTATGTGTGTTTTGTGGCAGTACTCTGAAGCCTGGGCTTTGGACTGCGAACTTATAACAACATCAGAGAACAAGCAGCAGTAGCATGGTGTTTTTGAACTTCAGGCAGCACTACCAAGTGAGAATCTTTAAGAAAACAGCCCATCATTACACAGCAAGCCGAAAATCACCTGCTGACAGGCGCTAATCCAATCAAAGCTTTTAGTTGTATAATAAACTTTATTCAAGTGAATTAGAAAGTGTATGGCCAAAATGGTGGAGGCGGTTAGATACTTCGACAGGTAGGCATTGTAAGAGCTAAGAAGATACATTTACTTCTTTTTGTTGTAAACAAGAGGGAGGGGAAAAAAGAAAACAAGGGGAAAAAAGAGAGAGACGGATGCAATAGCTGCAACTACCAAGACCAACAAATACTATCTTCAACAGGCCATAAAACATAACACCCTATTACGCCAGCATAAAAAAAAAAAAGGCAAACTTCAGAGCTGTTAACATGTTAAATCTATCCTTTGCAAAAAGAAGATACTAATTACCAGAATACCACAATTTTTTAAAACTCTACAAAATGTTCAGTTCAAAATGGCCCAAAGAACAGAACAAGATCTTTGTTCTTGGGGTTGGCATTTACATTTTGCTTCTTCAGAGTATAAATAATGTTATTTTTAAGTTTAGATAAAGAAAACTATCTTTTTTTCCCCTGTAAGAACAACTATAAGCTAATAGCTCAGACTCAGAGAGCTGCACAATTCCCGTCTGTCGGCAGATAATTCAAAACATGTACCTCAGCAGACAGTGGTTTCTGGCCACCTGCCTTGTATCAGAGATGTTTGTGCTGCTTCTGGTGCACTGTGTGATATTATAAGTAAATGAAACATAACATGAATTAAAGTGAGGTAAAAGGAGTATTAAAAGAGAGACAGACATTCCTGGGAACGAGACAGATGCTATCAATTTGGTTAGGGGACCCCTGATGTGAAATGGAGGCAAAGACAACCAGGAGGCTGCAGTAGGAGGAAGACAAAGGAACGGGAGATATTACTGCTGACTGTTCGACTGCTGAAACTCTTTTTCTACCATCTTTTTGACCACAATCAGCATTAAGAGGAAAAAGAATGAGAAAAAAAAAAAAGTCACTCTGTGGGGAAAGTAAAAACCAAGATCAACAACAAATCTGAAACTGTGTGCTTCACAGTCCCATAAATCGCTATAAAGCTCATCATAAATAATAGATATCACACACTCATTTGACACTCTCCTTACAGTATGACACTTAAAACAGGTTCTCAAAAGCCAGTGAAGGTCTTTGGTCACGAAAGAGCAGTACTGAGACAGGATGGACTACCTGTATGGTAGAGGCTCCATTATTCACCTGCCAGGAAGGGAAAATCTGAGGATAGCTGGCCTTGCAGATTAGGTGGCTGGCAGAAGCACTGTGCCCAGAATACACCGGTGCCAACCAGCTATCCATGAGAGATATTATTTTCCTAGGAGCTCTAAGGACATTTCTGTACTGTTGGCAGATCACTATGTGAGTCACTACTTGCCTCTGGGGGTAACCTATGAATGCCCAATATGTTCTTCATGAATATTCACTGATTCAGAGTTAAGTATTTACGCCCCAGCCATATTCTTGTACAGCAGTCTTTCTGTAGTCCCTTCTCCTTCATTATCAGTGCTTGAATCAAGGTGAGGTAGAGATTAGCCACATTGATAAGTGGTTTCCATACCTCTGCATGCCGTGGACATTCACTGAAGGACTGAGTGCTGAAGAACTTGTACCTTCATTTATTTCAGAAACATTTGTGGCTGCAGTTTACTTTTTCCAGTCACTAAATTCAGGTGGCTCTGTTGAGCGCAGGTACATTTTCCAAACTTGGACTAAGGTTTCAGCAGCAAAACTTGGCACAGATCTATGCCAAAATTCAGAATTTTGGTAGGAAGTTTAAAGACCAAACTCAAAAGCCAAGTAAAAACTCTGAGCACAAACTTATTTGAATCAAAACACACCGCAACACTGGTAGATAACCTGGGAAAGCATGCAAAACAAGAATCGCCAATACTGGTGTTGCAGCAAGTTTCAGCATTTTCTAGCTAACCCCTTTCAACTACCAAGAAGCATAAATGAACCACGTACATTTACAATCTGTGACTCAGTTGGCAACATCTTGAGTTTTCAAGAGCACCAGAAATAAAACAAACAAACAAACAAACAAACAAAACCACAACAAAATTAAAGTAGTACTTATGGTTCTTTGATATATGAATTCACAGGATATATATATAAACACAAGAATTTATTGCTCTTACCTTGTGGACCTGCACAGGTTTGCAAAACTGGCTAAATAAGGAAGAGGTTTTACAAGAATTTCTAACGAGAAGAGGACGGTACAGTTTTTCACGTGAAAGATAACTAACAAAATGTAGTTCATATATGCTCTACAACCTGTAAAGTTTTGAATTGTTCTTAACCTCTCTGGAAAATTTCTGAGGATCTGCAGATCCAGTATTGTTTAAAAGGTTGTGCTCTTTTAGATGCTACATCCAGGGAGGTTTTTTCCAAGCAATCCATGTAACTATACAGACATGAAACTCAGCATCACATTTAACTTAATGAGTTTGTATTGACTTGGGTCTGATGTCCAACGTAACTAATACAGTGACTATGGTCATTGCTCTCTATGTTCTTGAAAGAAAAGTTTGGCCAGTGAATACTTTACAGTACTCTACACACCATTTTCCAGGCCTGCCAATAAGGCAGATCTCTCCTTCTACTTGTGAAGTTCCATGTACACGCACACACCTAACAAAACCGGGAAACAAAGCAAAAAGTCCTCCCTGACCTCAGCTACTTAGAGATACTGTTAATGTGTATGTAAGAAAGAAACCTGCACTTCTGCAGCACCTTAGTGACAGATACAGTGACCAGGTGGTCTTTTCTGAGGTTTTGAAATGCTCTTTTTTAAATTCTCTGAAAGCAGGCGGCTTTGCAGAACCAAATAACTGGAACTTTCTGCATGTTTGCTATGCAAGAAGTATAGATTTAAGTGATGTGATCTAACTTTCAGAAGATAGGAGGAATATTTTGTGATCAGAATTTTTACTAAAGTGCATGACAGAGTCTTCAAGCTCTAATGAAAGAACCACATGTGATATAGGTGATTTCCATTATACCTTTTATTATGTAATGAGAGGTCACTAGGGAACAGAAATAGGACACTAAGGAGAAAAAAAACAAAAACAAAACCAAACAAACAGAAAATGCAGTTGCCTAAAAACTGGCCTGAGTTGAGGGCCTTCCAAGAAAGATAATGCTAGGCTGTACTGAATGAGACACCGCAAAGCTGGTCTTACAAAATCTAGTGGAACTGCTCACTGTTTGCTTGAGGCTAATACATGGCAAACTCAGAAACAGTTCTGGATGCCAGACTTTGGGGCACTAGCATGCTTCCAGACTGTTAGCAATACAGCTGCATGGGGAAAATGCACAAAAATTTTCCATCAACCCTAAAGTAGTCTTTATCTGAACATGCCTAAAATGCTTGTACAGGTATTTACAAAGACTGACAGTGTCTGCAAGCACACAAGGAGCTGTGTCTACAGGGAGCTGGTTTCTAGGCCTGTTCAAGTACTGGATCAGAGAGATCCTCATTTCAGAAGCACTCCCACTTTCACATTTCCTTTCTACCTACTTGTATTTCTCAAAGAGAAAAAAAAACAAACCACCAAACAAAAAAGAACAACAAAACAACCAGACAGCAACAACAAATTCTCAACATCAATCATTCTTGTTAAAGTAAGGTATCAAGCCTGCAACTGGCATAAAATTGCCCAGCTTCTTTTAAGTGAAAAGACTCTGATTTACAGTACAGTAGATCTGGATCATCCTTTTGAAAATAAAATCTGTTTATGAAATGCACATTTAAATCCCATCCTGTTGTCTTCCACTAAGTGATTAATTATCATAATCTGTGTGCTAAGTGATGTGCAAACTATGAGGACAGACATGCTCCCTGCTCTAGACATTGTTCCATAATATCTTATCAGACTGCTTTAATACGGGAAGCAGTGCCATTAGTAACTTGCTTCTCTTCATCTATTTTCAGGTTGAGTAATGCTTCCTTTGCAAATACGCTAATTTAGGTGCATTTCCTTTGCAAGTAATGCTAATCACTTACACCAGCTCTCCCTGCAGTATTAATCTGTGATTTACTAGCGTTTTCCGAAGCTGAAGAACAGTGTCTGGAGAAGCAAAAATGCGATTTTGCTTGTTCAACACATATTCCCATCATATAGCTTCTACCAATGCCACATCCAACAAGGTAAATTAGAAGTCTAAGTCCAGTTAATTTCATTTTTGCTGACTTCCCCACTTAAAATACCACCACCTCTCATATGAAATCAGCTGACATTGTTGGCTTCGCAAAATTTACATCTTCACATTCAAAAGCACAGTTTTGTCTCTTCTACCTGTTAGCTGGCTTTGTTTCTCCTAGCCGCCCCATGCAGCCTTACACAGACTGAAGGGTGTAAAGAGTGCCTGGACTGAGATTTTTACCTCAGCAAAGACAAGCTGTAGATAGGTGTTTGTGACGTTGTTAGACACACCTCCAAAGGAGACCTCCCGACACAGCTGCTTTCTTCTTTTGCCTGGGACCCCTCAGTGCTTCCTGACCTTCCCTCTCCTGTCACAAAATTGAAAGGGTAAACCATAGCATCACAGATTGGTAGGGGTTGGAAGGGAGCTCTAGAGATCATCGAGTGCAACCCCCCTGCCAAAGCAGGTGCCCTACACTAGGTTGCACAGGTAGGCATCCACATGGGTCTTGAATATCTCCAAAGGAGGAGACTCCACAACCTCAATGAGCAGCCTGTTCCAGTGCTCCATCAGTGTATGTTTGGGTGTAGTACTACACCAACTTTAGGCAGTTTCTCATAGTCAAGAACGTTTTTCTCTCCAGTAGACAGGGCTACTCTGAATTTTGTGCTTTCTGCTACATTGTCCGTCTTAAAGACACCAAAGGTGAGCATTTCACATCACACAGCTTTGTTCAGTTCCAGTGGCTTTAATAGAGGCATACTAATTTATTCCAATCGAGGATGTGTACTAGTGGCTTTTTTCAGGGAAAAGGAAATGTCCCCAATTGACAAAAAAAAAATAAAAAAAAAAATAAAAAATCACATTTTCTATTCAAATCTGTATTTTACTCCAGTAAATAACAAAAAGTATACACCCTATAATGCAATTCATATTTCCAGTGATATGGAGGAGGAGGATCAATACAGCTTTCAGTACCTATGGATGCATTGCACATGGCCAGTATATCTCAGTGAAATCCCCAGCAGATCAAAGCAGACATTAATACATCTCTAACAGAAGCAGGCACATGATTGACTGACTCGCTAAGTGCTATCCCATTTCAAACCTTTTAAATATGTCAGATTTGGTTTTGTGCCATGAGATTCTTCCCAAAGGATGATATACTCAGTGTGTTGAAAAACTATACACCACTCAATCAAGTTTACTTGGATCTTTCTGATTTTTTATGGACAAAAGAAAGAATTTTAAGCTCTGACATATCAAGGCAGGAGACTGCCCACCACAGCAGCTGCTCTGCTGCACGCCTCAGCCCCAGATCTATAACACACAGGTGAAGGATAGAAGTCTGGTTGCATCTTAAATCTTCACCTCTCTCTTTCTTATTTCTTGCCAAAATAGACAATTTCCTGGTACTTTTCAAACAGGAGAATAGAATAGAATAGAATAGAATAGAATAGAATAGAATAGAATAGAATCATTAAGGTTGGAAGTGACCTCAAGGATCATCTAGTCCAACCATCCCCCCACCACCTATTACCCACTAAACCACGTCCCTAAGTACCATATCTAACCTTTCCTTAAACACCCTCAGGGATGGTGACTCCACCACCTCCCTGGGCAACCCGTTCCAATGCCCGACCACCCTTTCAGAGAAGAATTTTCTCCTCATCTCCAACCTGAACCTTCCCTGGCGCAACTTGCAGCCATTTCCCCTTGTCCTGTCACTAGTTATCTGCGAGAAGAGGCCAACCCCCAGCTCACCACAACTCCCTTTCAGGTAGTTGTAGAGGGCAATAAGGTCTGCCCTGAGCCTCCTCTTCTCCAGACTAAACAAGCCCAGTTCCTTCAGCCGCTCCTCATAAGACCTGTGCTCCAGCCCCTTCACCAGTTTCGTTGCCCTTCTCTGGACACGCTCCAGGGCTTCGATGTCTTTCTTGTGGTGAGGGGCCCAAAACTGGACACAGTACTCGAGGTGCGGCCTCACCAGGGCTGAGTACAGGGGGACAATCACCTCCCTGTTCCTGCTGGCTACACTATTCCTGATACAGGCCAGGATGCCGTTGGCCTTCTTGGCCACCTGGGCACACTGCCGGCTCATGTCCAGGCGAGCATCAATCAGCACTCCCAGGTCCTTTTCCTCTACACAGCTTTCCAGCCACCCCGCTCCCAGCCTGTAGCGCTGCCTGGGGTTGTTGTGGCCAAAGTGCAGGACCCGGCACTTTGCCACATTAAACCTCATCCCGTTGGCCTCAGCCCAGCGATCCAACCTGTCCAGGTCCCTCTGCAGAGCCATCCTACCCTCCGGCAGATCGACACTTCCCCCCAACTTGGTGTCGTCTGCAAACTTACTGAGGGTGCACTCAATTCCCTCATCCAAATCATCAACAAAGATGTTGAACAGGATGGGCCCCAGCACCGACCCCTGGGGCACACCACTCACGACCGGTCGCCAGTTGGATTTGACTCCATTCACCACCACTCTCTGGGCCCGGCCATCCAGCCAATTATGAACCCAGCGAAGAGTGTACCTGTCCAGACCATGGGCCGCCAGCTTCTCCAGGAGAATGCTGTGGGAGACCGTGTCAAAGGCTTTGCTGAAGTCTAGGTAGACTACATCAACAGCCTTTCCCTCATCCACCAGGCGGGTCACCTGGTCATAGAAAGAGATGAGGTTGGTCAGGCAGGACTTGCCTTTCACAAACCCATGCTGGCTGGGCCTGATCCCCCGGTTGTCACGGACATGGCACGTGATTGTCCTCAAGATGACCTGCTCCATCACCTTCCCTGGCACCGAGGTCAGGCTGACAGGCCTGTAGTTCCCCGGATCCTCCTTACGACCCTTCTTATGGATGGGTGTCACATTAGCAAGCCTCCAGTCATCTGGGACCTCTCCCGTCAACCATGACCGCTGATAGATGATGGAGAGCGGCTCGGCAATCACATCCGCCAGCTCCCTCAGCACCCTCGGGTGGATTCCATCCAGCCCCATGGACTTGTGGCAGTCCAGGTGAAGCAGGAGATCTCTAACTGTTTCGACCTGAATCGTGGGGGGTTTGTTCTGCTCTCTGGCCCAGATGTCCAGGTCCAGAGGCTGAGTACCCCGACTACAACTGGTCTGACTACTGAAGACAGATGTAAAGGCTGCATTCAGAATCTCAGCCTTCTCCTTATCCTCAGTAGTCAAGTTCCCCGACGCATCCAGTAAGGGATGGATGTTCTCCTTGGCCTTCCTCTTGCTGTTGATATATTTATAGAAAGACTTTTTGTTGTCTCCAACTCCCATGGCCAGGTTGAGCTCATGCTGGGCTTTAGCCTTCCGGATTTTTTCCCTACACAAAACCAAACACCTAAAAAAACCCACAACCCACCCTGCACAAAGCCCCTCTAAGGATAAGAAAAGAGGTAAAAGGGTGTCACACTACTAAAAGTCACACATTATTAAAAAGATACCCTGGGTATTTACGCTTTGGTACACTGTATTTTAAAAGCTAGTGATACTACATCTTGAGATGCAGTATATTACTACACTCAGGGGAGAAGAATATTCCACTGCCACAGATGTACTCTGGGAGAAAATTCTGGAGCAGAAAGGTCTTCTGTCCTTCCATTTAAGTGATCTGTAAAGGATGTGCACCAGCAGGGAGACCCTGTCCCTTGGAGACAGCCGAAATGCTTGTGCCATAACTTGTGATTCAAATCTATGGAAGAGATCATTGTTACAAAGCCCTGCGTTAGGGCTTAAGAGGTCCCTCTTAAGACTGCCAACTCCCACCCAGGTAGCTGTGCATACCTGCTCCTCATCCTATACCCATCTCCTGATGGTGGCAACTGACACCCAGAATCTAATCTTCTATTTCTCATGAGATTATTTGGGTTGTACTTGGACACTTCTCACAGTAGTTCCTGATCTTTTGTCTCATATAAGGTATCATACACAGGCCACGTCCCAGAGTAAAAAAAAAAAAAAAAAAAAGGTTAAAAAGAAAGCAAGCCTGGCATTATCTTAATCTATCATATAGTGATACATTAAAGTTTGGTACTTGGTCTCAAAACTTTCAAGACAGGTTATGTGATGTCTTTATCCCTTCCTCTTCCAAGGAGTTCACAGCACTCTGACCTTTTCAATGTGTTCACCACACACGGACATAAATTTTTCCTGCCTGATATTAAACCACTTTACCAACTTGGTGCTAGAGGGACAACTAGCTGGAAAGATGCAGCAAGGATTATGTTACCCTTCCACAGCTGACAGTAGCAGTGTCTCCTAATGCTTTCTAGATTCTGCAGCAATAAGACACACTGGATCCAGTGTGTCTACAATGATACCAGCTAAGATTCTTCTCCCTATAATCTTGGGGTGGCGAAAGGACGGCAAATATCCTCTACAACTGTGTTACTCTGCCACAATGCCTGCATCAACCTAATTCTGCTGATGTTAGAAGGCTGTTTTAACAGAGCTTACCACTCAAATTTACCAAGAGAACAAAGGTGAGTGGAAGTTAGCAGCTTGTTTTCCTTCCCTCATCTGCCAATCTACTGCCAGAGTATCTGCTCCTCTGTATTTCTGGACGTAAGGGACCAATAAGGACAGCAAAACTTTGTAAAATACCATGGTTTGTAGTGGCTCTTACATCAAATTGGGAAATTATTCCAAATACCTGCATTTCCACTGTTTTCTACCTTTACAAATTCTCTCTTTACTCCGGATTTTGAGACAGTTCTATGTAATCACAGAATCACAAGGGTTGGAAGGGACCTCGAAAGATCATCTAGTCCAACCCACCCCCCGCCAAGGCAGGGCCACCTAGAGCACATCACTCAGGAACACGTCCAGTCAGGTTTTGAATGTCTCCAGAGAAGGAGACTCCACAACCTCTCTGGGCAGCCTATGCCAGTGCTCTGTCACCTTCACAGTGAAAAAGTTTTTCCTTACATTAACTCGGAACCTCCTATGCTCCAATTTGCACCCGTTGCCCCTTGTCCTATCGCTTAGTGAGGCCAAGAAGAGCCTAATGGTACAGACTAGGACAGCAGTTAGAGTTGCTACAGAATATTTGCTAGTTTCATCTTCTATTTAATTATAATTTTAATCATTTCAAAGGCTCCAATAGTCTGTGATTGATGCCTTTGCCTTTAGATTAGATATGCACATAAATAAATTAATTAAACAGAGAATATGGAAGATGGAGTAGAAGCCAAATTCTGCTTGCTACTACATGAGCATTAAGAATGTAGGTTTTTAAATGGATAAAAGTCTGAAGTGAGAAAACACTACTAAAAGAATAAATGCTAATAGCTCTTAAGACGAACATACTTATCATGCAGCTGGAATATTTCAGGCTGTCATTTAGACAGGATTTTAGTTTTGTTCTAAATATACTTAGAAGTAATTATGATAACTCTAGACTGAAGTTTACTGGTAAATTGTTAGATTATTCCACTTTTAAAATAAGCAGGTTCATGGCCACAAGAAATTGAAAGCTCTGTGAAGTCCACTTTATATCTTAAAAGCAGGAAGCTGGGAGGAAGAGGGAAAACTGCTGTTAGTGTGGCAGGGAACTTGCCGGAATACACCAGGAAAGAAATGCACAGAACAGTAGGTGAGTACACGGAAACAGAAAGGAGAACAGGTAGTCAAAAAGTTAAAAGAACAGCTGAAACCTGGACACTGCCACCTGTCAATTTTGCTCTATCATACCTCTGCACCAAATTACGAACTTGGAAGCAAATTTGACCCCAACAATATGCAACTTGGCACAGCCATAATGAATCAGGCATAAAAATGTCAACAGGAGTGCTGAAAGGGCACGGGAAGTGTAGAAAGCAAGAAGATAGTGCCATGGCACTTGAATGGTCTAAGAGGATATAACTATAAGTAACGGGAAGCCATTTAAAACAATGGGCCATTGAGAATGAACAGCAGGGAAGAAAAACAAGATGAATTAGACCACAGAACTGTCTCCAGAAAGAATCCCATCTCATGAGATGTTTAGAACAAGACTCAATGAAGCAGTAAAAAAATATACTGTAGGAGACAATATTTCAGGTCAAAGAAGGTCTTTTTCTGTCTCTAACACCATTCATTACAAGGCACTTCAGGGAACTAAGTAGGGAAAAGCAAAGAAAGAAAGGGGGGAAACAAAGACTGGCTAGATGCAGCATCTTGTTTGCAGATGTGAGAAACGGTAGGAGCTTTCCAAAGGTGAGAGTTGAGAAAATGTTCTTGAGACAGACATTTTATACGTGCTGTACACAGGGAACTGGGAAAGAGAAAGGGAGTGTTGCAGGGAAAGAAAAAAGTTGTACTGTTGGGGAACAGGCCATGCAGATTCAAGAGGAAGTAGAAATGTGCTGTACCTGTGCTCATTTGCCTAAGTACTGCTGTACCTGCAGGTTTGTTGAGGACAAAAAAGATAGAAGACTAGATTGAAAAAAAATCAAACAAAAACAAGAGATGGGAGGATGAGAAACTGCAGCTTTATGGTAACGCACAGATTCACAGAACAGACAGCAGTCTACATGCCAGAACACAGGCTCAGCTGAGCTCTCCATGCCAGGGAGTACACAAGGGTGGCTCAGCTACATAAGACCTCTTGTAGGCACCCAAGCAAGAAAGCCAGAAAGTCAGATAAAAGAGGAAAAGCAGAAAGAGAGGCCTCTCTGCTACTTACTGCCAACACTAGGGAGACCCATCCAATCACAGCTGGATGCCAAAGTAGATGTCCTGAAAACAACCAACACAATGTGCTGGTTCGTGAAGCCACTGGAGAGCACAGATAAGCTCAAATACTTTCTGCCAGGTTGCAAACTGATAAGGCCTCAAGAACACATGCAATTTCAACAAGAGTGTGTGCAGCCAAAGAAACTGTTGACTGGACTCATCAGGGACAGAGACAAGAAAAACAGGACTGTAGTTATTGAGCTAGGATTAATAGTTAGTTCACTGCTACATTAAAGGCATTGTTTGACAGAACTGGAAAATAATATTTGCTGGCACAGTCACAGAGCATTACTTTGATATGAAAATGTCACTGAACATCTCTTTCAATTATTCTTCCTTTCCTATTCTAAAGCGATGTTTATTCCACACAAACCTAGAGTTATCTCAGTTTAATTCAGAGAATTACTCATATCAGTGAAGCTGAATAAAAGATAAGGTTGTGCAAAATGTTACATACTACAAAATCCATGTAGGACATTTAGGATTGATCTTCACAAAAGGAAAGAAAACTGCCATCCAAACTAAAAGGCCTTGTTGTAGGTTCACTGGTTTTATCCATGCATAATAAACAGGATGATAAATCATTAAACACTTAAGTAAAAGTTTCCATGAATGATTTCACAAGCATCTCTCATGGGAAGGAGTAGAATATTTTCAAATCATCTGACAGTAACCTGAGACCTTTAATTTTCTACAAAGCAGAGAACCTGCTACATCTGCCTGCAGTGGAAGTGGTAAGTTTTAAACACAGATGTCAAACTTACCGGATGCCCAGATGTGTGGGCACTATATTTATAAGGTGTGCACACAATACCATTAATTACACAATCAGAATTACCTCCCTCTTCTCAACAAAACTAACAGAAATCTGAATTTCCAACACCACAGACTAGCTAGCCACCGAGTCAGAAAAACCTGAAAGAGGGATCAGAGTAGTCATGTGTTTCTTTTTGCATCTTTTATAAAACTTACTGTAACCGCTCAGTGAGGTTTACCTCCCTGTCCAAAATGTCCACAACTAGATATGCCAAGTCCCACCCTAACGCTCACACTAACAATCCATGGAGTGACCTAAGTCGGTCCCACCTCTCCAAGAATTGCTGGAATAGATATTAATTTAGGCTTCGTGACTTTATGTTGCTGTGTTGCTCCCGTTCTTTACCTCACCATTCACAAGCACTCTGAGGTTTGATGCAGGACTCTTACCAGCTCTATGACATAGCCAGATGCACGCCAGAGTCTGGGTCCGTTGATCTCTACACAGCCAGAGGAGGTAGAAGAGATGCTCCCATAAGAATTGGAAGTGCATGGCTGGATGTTGTGGTCAGGCTAATGACCAGGTCAAGAAGGTATGAATGAACAAGTAGCGTTGTTTAAGATGGGAATCAAGATTCTCAATGTCTCCACTGTGTTTTGTGAGAAAGCATGAAATTCTGATCATGTAAGGGAGGGCAGTTCCTTCCCTTCATCAGGAGTCAGCGGGCAAGTAAAACTCGGGCAATATGTCAGTATTAAAGGCAAGGCTAAAGTGTGCTAACGCATGCTGATAGAAGTGCAGTAAGAGTATATGTGCAGGAATATCATCATGGTAGAAATTACACATGGGGAAAAAAAAAGAAACAAGCTGATTTTGGAAATCAGAAATCTATTCTTTTTAAAAAAAAAAGTAGTTGAGATTAGGTGTGCAGACAGATTTTTATTCATTTCCATGTGGTTCTGATGGCTGCAGCTCTCTTACGGGGTCCCCTTGCTAGCCAGGGTATGCACTTCTGCAGTTTCTTACCAGGCTATTTTCAACTGTCTGTCAAAGGCATCAAGTGGAAGTATACTACTTCTGAGATACACAGATGAAGGATGCAAAACAAGCAGTATGTAAGACGGAGGTCTTAAAAACGGGCAGCTGCAGAGCTGTGAGACAGATAGATCAATTAACTTGCTGTTTTGATGACAGATGGTAAGAAAGAGTGTGATCACCAGATGACAACAGTTAAGTAGAATGAGTTCTCCCCAGAAGAAATACAGTGGGTATAGGAAAAACTTTGTGACAAAATACTGCATTTTCCACATCCTTTATTTGGGATCTATTAGTTAACTACAGTTATCTTAGAAAGGAAAGAAAATAACAGGCAGTTATCAGAAAAACCTTTGAGCAGTTTCACACTTTTTATCTGCTTTTTTTTTCCCCCTCCTTCCTCCCACCTCCCACCCCAGTTTACCAGAAAATAGACATTAGAACAGAGAGAGAAGACTTTCACCAGATAACCCCATGCAAGTCCCAGTTAAGCACATCGGTAGCCCCTGTTGTCAGATACATCTGTGTGATTCCAAAGCAGATGCTCTAGATTTGTGCTGCAGTAAAAAGGCAGCCACGTGCCATGTTGTGGTTGTGTGCCTGTGGGGAGAGCTGACAACAAGGCAGCCCCCTGGGACTGCTTTGTTAGAATTCCACCAAAAAAAAATTGAGGAGGTGTTTGGGATGATGATTATGGTGCATCAGCTGGAATCACTTCCCCTCTGGATGCTGCTAAATCATCTCTGACAGAAACCGTTTATCCCCAAGGCTCCTGAAAACATTTCTGAGCCACAAATTCTTTGTCTTTGTAAAGGACTTGATCTGACTGAGGGCAGATATTTCCAAAACGTTACCATGTGAGATAACACCCTCTAAAACCTTTTATCCCTTCTTGAGCCTCCTACCAAACACGCCAACATAATGCTCTACTACACCGAACAATAAACACAGTGTGTTTTTGCAGGCTTTGCCAGAAGCATTCACATAATACTATTTCATTTACACAGAAATCTAAAGGCTTGCCCATTGCCTTACAAGGGAAAGTTGTTAAAAATTTCTCAAGCTTCTTTTCCGCTCAAAACAGGCAAGCCCTGGGAGCGCAAGTGTAGCAAAAACCAGAAGTATTTGGAAGCCCAGCATCAGACACAGGCATCCCATCACTGACGCTGAGCCAAGTCCTACGCTGATTTTTATCCTTGCAACTACACTGTCTCCAGCAGTGCCGTGAGACCTTTATTCTAAATGTTCTCTTGACCAAGAGGAGCCTTGAGTTAGCTGCAAATGCTGTACAGTTGTGTAGAAATTTCCTGCAGAACTAAAATAGAAGTTCTTTCTATAATTGGAAATGTGTCAGAAAAAACAGGCAGCCAGAGCAAGAACAGGCTGAACAAGGGAAACAAGTAACAGGGTAAGATGATTAAGGAAGGAAAAGTCAAACTAACCTATCAGAAAAACAACAAACTCACAACTAGTAGGGTAGAAGCAAGGATCAACGAGCAGAGAGGAACCATGGATATGATGGGAAGAGGAGGCCAGGTATCTGCTTGCTTCAGATTTAGTATGAAAGTTTCCCAGAGTCACCCCATTCTTCTGCTGCCAGAAGAAAAAAGAAAATTTACAGAGGAAAATAGAAAAACACAACAATGTTAGTTCTTACTCCGTTAGAACTAATGTTCCTATGTCAAGCTAGGCAAGTCCCTTAAACTGAGTGGTTTACTGCTGGTTGTTCATCATGTGTTCCCTATTTTCATGTTCAGCTTGAAACATGGTTTGCAGAAGTGCTAAGCCCTCACAGCTGCAGCTGGGAATTGTGCTTGTACTCTGGGAACTGCTCAATGAGAATTGTGCTTCTATATATAAAGTATAAGTGTTATAAACATGTTGTCTATGTATAGTGTTAACTAAAGCTGAGTATGCTAAAAAAGAGGAAAAAAGCAAATTCCTTAGGCATTACAAAATAGACACCCAAAGGAGGTAATTTCATACGTTATTTCCAGTACTATCACCTCAATTCACAACATTTTTTTTCTGAAAATAAGCATCCTGTAGTATGTGGATACTCAAATAAGCACTAAAAACAATAATGCTGTCTCCCAAGATGATTTTAAATAGCATTTAACAAGTGAGATTGAGAGACCTCTACTGAATGATGGGAAGAAAACAAAGTAGCTGCTCATCAAGCAAGAACTACCCATCTGGCAAACAAGGTGGGGCTTCACAGACAAAGATTCACATTATACAATCCCACCTACCTAGTAAGATATCGTACAATGGGGCCGAAATAATTTTTAAAATTTAGCTCTGGCATTTCCTAATAACTGCGGCTTTGATTTTGCCATTTCAGTTACGGTCTCCTGTATATCACAGGGATAGTAGCATCTCGCTGCCATAAATTCCTAAATCCCTTAAAAAGGTTTCTACATTATATACACTTTCCAGGGGATTTTCCAGCTAAGAAAGTAAGTAAAGCAGAATTAGTACATCAGGGGTCACATTGCCCCCACTCAGTCCCTATGCAACAAGTGAGGACTACATCTGCTCATTCTCAAACAAAGCTTAGGTTTAAAAAGCAAGGGGTAACTCAGCCCTGATGGAGTGGGTTGGAGGGGAAAGGGGAAAGATATCGTTTCATTCTTGTGAACAGCTTTACGTTGAAGATTTTATGCTGAAAATGTTACGGCTGATTTATTTTCCTTAAGCTAACTACTACCAAAGTCAAAACACACAGGGAAGCACAATTTAAGTGTTAGTTAATAATGTCTTGTGGACAAGGCAAGAAGAAACAAGGAGAAAAAAGAAGTGCAGATGAGAGAAAGGAGATAGGATGTTTAACATTTTGTAAATATAAACAAACACACATGCACAGAAGCAAGTTATATGGTAAGTCTTTTGCTTGCTCAACATATTGCAATGATTTAAAAACCAGAATGCCTAAACACAGATGAAACATTTGGAGACTACATATGCTATCACATAGGGTATGTGGCATTATAAATCACTTGCATGCACAGAATTAAAATCTTGCATTTTTAAATGTTGTTGTTGAAACAGAGTTAATGGTAAACTATGCAACTTGACTGTTTCCATAGCACTATCCAAACCTGCTTCCTTCTTCCCTTTCCCTATCCTTAACTCTCCCTCAAACTAACAAATAAATAAATAAATGAAATATACAGCTTGCCTTCTGTTCCCATGGAAGCATCATAGATGAATAAATACAATAATTTACTACTTCTGAAACAGCAGTAATCACCTGGTAAATATACTGAGACATATTTGTCTTGTTAATATCGCTTGTATCTGCCAACAGCAGTTTTGAAGCTTCCCCAGGGCATAACAATTAAGTCTGCTAGCGCTTCAAACATGTACAAGGCAAAGTATGGCATATGGATCTGGGTGTCTGGGTCTTTCTACAGAACTTGATAGGAATCATGGATTTCCTATTTCTTCTGTCAAAAAAGAATTATGAGCTGCTCATCCTCTGGCTGGAAGGTATCCACAAGTGTACTATAAACTCTCCATTTAGAAGGATGCATTTCTGTACTTTGAGTATTTATAGGTGCTATGACATCATAATGCTGGGAATCATAGTATTTATATGTTTTCTGTAAAGGAATCATTTACAGTAAAGCTATTAGAGAAAGTGAAGAATACTAGCTAGCCCATCAACAAGTGCTACATAAACACAAACAAGATACATCAGATAAAAAACATCCTGTGAACCTAATATTAATCACATAGCTGGAAATTAATTTTACTGTTGTCATGACATGCACATTTGAGGAAAAGGAACCCAGGGCAATAAATGTTAAAAATGGAGGGAAACAAATGGAAGGATGTTTTACTACAAATATACTAGTCTTCTGTTCACCTGCCGTACTAGCTGTCCTTTAGCTTTGTCCTCCAGTTTCTCCTGTGACACTCTTACCCTATTCTGCAGGATAATTGATAGTCGTTACATCAGATGTGGTTTCACCCTACTCTTGCTCTGTACAAATGCCTGTAATCTGGAAAGTGTTTTGTTTTTCCGTGCACGTAATAAAGTAGTTGTCATACATGGCAATTTTGCATGATGTTGCATCTGTTCAACAGGGAACGACAGTTAGCACAAGGGAATGAATAAAAAGAATAATCCACTTTTGTATGAAATCAAGTTTTAATGAAATTGTCATTAATATTTATGTTAACTGTCATCAAAACTTAAAGAGACATGTTAACACTAAGATCTGAGCAGCCTGGAATCACATTAGTCTCCAGTTTCAGAAAAAAGCTGCTTTAAACGCAAAAGCTCTGATTTCAGTTCTAGCGTCGATTGTTTCTTTTGAAAACATTTCCCCCCACATCCACCCTCATCTTGCCTCCAGATGTTCATGGAGCAAACACCAAGTGGTTTGGATAAATGAATGCATGCAGTTGTAAGGACAAATTGACTTTTATTTTCTAAAAAAATTCTCTAGTAAGATTTGCTGATGACAGAACAGCAAAATCTTGCCTCCACACAATTCTTAGTTCCCTAGTTTCTGATTTCCCAATATCTTACCTTTTTAGTGGCTAAGATGCAGAAGAGCTTCCTGTTGATTATCAGGAATGGACTCTAATAGGAAGCCTATTTTTAAATGGTCATTACTTAAATGGTCAGTGTATTATTGAAGGTTGCATTCTACACAAGTTGAACAAGTCCATGTGTGTTGGAAGTGACTGCTTCTCATAAAGGTGTGCATTCTACGTGTACAAGAGCCAGATATCATAGAAACATGTGAAAGGAAGGAACCTGTCACCTGTACAAGCTTAATTTATATTTCTTTCCTCAATACCCTTACGGAAAGATGTGCAACTTGAGTTCTAGCTCAAATCTTTTTTTTTTTCTTTTCTTTTTCCTTTGTTCTTTTTCTTTTTTATTTCTTCTCATCCTCCTGACTTAGAAATCAGGCAGGCATCATAATAATCATGTATTTCTGTTTTGCAGCCAGCTACACATTGCACTAAACATGATAGACTGTAAAGGCATAGGGTATCTGCTCACCTTCTCCTTACAAAAAAAATATATCACATAAAAGCCACTAAAAAACACAACCATAAAAAACCAAAAAACTGAACAAACCTCTGAACAAAAATTCAGTATCTTACACAGGCACACTGGCAAACATAACGTATTCCTCTCAAGAACCAGTATGCAGGCTTTTACACCTCTGATTAATCCCTCATGACTACAGAGGGCAGTGAATTTACAGAAAGTCCCATAACGTGTTTTCCTCTAAAAAATCCCAACTAACACAAACAAAATCCGACCCAAATCAGACAGAAAAAACACCACAACACACAAAAAAATTTAAAATAACTACCACATCAGGCAAAACCATTCATTTGAAAACCTTTTCGAAATCCTCTTTTTCATGTCAGCAGATGGAAGGGAGCAGGATCTGTCCTAATTAGCTTGAGGTCAAGACGAGAAATGGAGCCACTGCTGTTCATCTGTGCCCCAGACAGTACATTTTACGAATAGTAGCATCAGAGAAATTATTGCGATTCATTTATAACTGCCTGATGTATTTTGTCCATACCAAGCTGAATTAATCAATCATTAGCAACTTAACTGTGAGACTAAAAATCCACTAGCAGATTAAACACCAAATGGATGGCAGCCAGGTACAGACACTGCAAGGACAACTCAAAGCAGGCTCCAAGAGCTCCTTCCTTCCAGACAGGCAGACTCCAGGGTCCCCATTGGCCAGGTGAGTGTGTGTTGCAGGAGGTGCCACCTCTGTCTGTGGTAGTTAGTGAGTATCTCCAGTTCTGTGACTAAGTTTTCCAGGTCGTGCGCCTGACTGCTTCTCCCCTCCTCCTGAGGGAAACCAGAGAAAAGGCTACAGGAGCAGGCTGGACAGCCAAGATAAGGAGCAAGAGTCAACCCTCACTGCTTAAATCTCATTACTGCCTCACTGGACCTGCCTTGAGCAGTGGTGTGGCTGCTGTACCAAAGTATAAACGCATTTTCCAGTGGGGAAGACTATTTGGAAATACAGAACCAAATACATACATGGCTTTGGTAATGTTGCTGTTAATGATGGATCTACCAATTATTTTACAGTCAGTATAATCACTGTTTAACCTTCTCTGGCCAGAGGTAACTCTGCAGTGGAAATGCATTTGTCAAAAACAGATTCCTTTCCTCAGGTACCAACTATACCAGCAAAACAATGATGAACTGTCCCAAGAAGCATTTTTTTTCAAATCTTTAGTATCTAAAATGTCTTAGAGTCATTTTTAGGCATCTAAAAAAAGGTTATAATTTTTCATGGAAGACATTTTCAAAAATATTAGGGTCATGGATTTAGGCAGAAATAGGTAGATACAAACCTGCCACTAAAGTTCTTTGGGGAATCCTAGATCACAGGCTTTGGGCTGTTTGTTGACAGGCTCCCTGTTTAACAGTTTAAAAAGGCTTAATGACATGGCTTGATTTTCTTAAAACACCAAAAATTTTTAGAGAGAACAATAGGAAAATCAAAGTGTTACAGGAAAACCAGAAACAAAAGAGGAAAGTCCAGTCCTCAATCTGGAAAGGAAAAAAAAAAGATGGCTGAGGTCTGTAAGTATCCAATGGCGCATGAAGGGGATGGCCATGTATTGACTGTTCACTGCCTCTCCTAACACAAGAGCTAGGTAACACCAAGCAAAGGTGCTCATGGCTACCAGGCTGTTGCAGTTTCTACACACGATGTGTGGTTTCACTGTGATGCATCATGCCACAGGACGCTGGGATGCATTGAAAGCTTACATGGCCTCAAGCAGAAACTGGACAAGATCAAGGAAGAAAAATCTATTGAAGAGTGTGAAATACATCAAAACTAGCCTCTGACTCAAGAAGTCCTTGGTTTGAGCCTCAGGAGGAGTATCACATGCCTACCTTTTTCCTATATTCTTCCCTAAGCACCCACCTTCAGCTCCTGTGGGACAGGATACTGCACCAAACAGATCTTGATTTGACACATGTAATGCAATCACTTAAAAAAATAAAATAAAATAAACCATGCAAATGCTTTTCTAATTAAATTGTAGTAATGTTTTGCAAACATTAGGAAGTTTAAAGAGTTTCTTATGGTCTTTTAAAATAAAATTCATGGTAACTTCTGAAATCCTTGGAGTTTTAGACAAACCAATGCATGAAACAAAGAAGTAGGTGGGGGCTTTTTTTTTTTTTACCCCTAAGTTTGTTTTGGTTTATTTATTAACATATGTGGAAGAAGGTTTCATTTTAAATGTTCATCTGATAGAGCCAAATAAAAAACAAGTATGCCACCTTTGTGCCTGAGTAGTTTAAATTTGTATTACTATGCTAGTTTTAGTGAGAGAGATGAGAGATGGTAATAGAGAAATCAAATGGGATAGACCTTACCACAGTGGACAGATGTGAAACTATGTGCCATTTTCTCCCTGATGAGCCAAAAGAAAGAGAAAAAAGTGCAGGAGAAACACAGGACAACTTTTTACAGGATACAGTATGACATTCATATTATAAGAATATACAAAACAATAGATTTTGTTTCTTGATATGGTGAATCCTGTTCCTAGATCTATATTTGTTCTTGAAGTCTTTTATTCAATAGTTACAGAGTATATCTTGGGGTCTTTTAAGAAAAGGGGGAGACAAAACCCCACCTTTCTATGCATACACAAAAGCCCACGTCCAACCATTTAGAAACCAAGTATTAGTCACTCAATTATTGTAGCTGAAAGTTATGTCCATTATAACATTTGACTTGGAGTTTACGGGAGTCAGAGGGTCTTGTGCTAATTTCATTCCTCTAAAGTAGGTTCTACAAGACAGTACATTTTTGTAGTATCTTGAAAATTACAGAGCAGCTTAAGTGTGCATTGCTTTCACTTCCTCATTCTCACAAGCTACACCTACTCACGGGTCCATGTTTGTGGGGATTTCCCACAAACAAGTACTAGAGAGCTCTCATTTATTTTGGAACTTTTTTCCTTGTTGGTTGAGATCTAGACACATCCCACTTCTAATTTTATTTCTTCTCCCCTCCACTATGTCACTACTGAGCTGAGGGGTCTGAACTAACATCTTTCATCAATCAAGAGGAAAAACACTGCCGTTGAGGCATCAATAAAGGAAGTTCCAGTGCTGTGCTCATCGGTGTGTTTCAGTCAGCCGTCAGAGCAGCTGGACATGGAGGGAAATCCCATACCTCTGCCCTTGCCACTGACCTGGATCAGAGAGGTAGCAGCTTTTTCCAGCACTGGTCGCCAGTTTACTAGAAAGCAGAAATAGATCCTTCAGTTTATATCCCTTAGAGCCACAGAGTAATAAAGAGGTGGAAAAGCTTTGAGGCGACATTCATCCTGGCTGAACTTGATCTAATGACCTACAGGGGAAAAGCTCTATGTATCCCATTACCATTTCTTTGAGTCATCCCGACCCTTTGTTCCCCACCTTTATTAAGAGACCTGAAGATTAATGCAGAGAACAAATGGCAGACAGATAAATCTTGGTCTCTGTTACATCTCAGAAGTGATATTTCATGAAAGGTGTTTTGGTGGGGTTTTTTGTTTGTTTTGGGTTTATTGGTTGGGTTTTTTTGTTTGTTTGGTTTTGGGTTTTTTTTACATACAACAAAAGTCACCATAAAATCTGACAGCACTGATAGGTGTCTAGCTTGAGGCTTCTAGAATTTCGAAGCAATAGTAGGTAAAGATATTGTTCAGAGTTTAAGTTTTACAACATGAAATGGCTTTATTACCTTTCCAATTTCAAAGCAGAGAAGTAACTCAGCTCCTCCAGGAACACAACACAATTAGTCATCTGCAGACATTACAGAATGATTAGGTTGCTTCTTAACAAAATGAAAATCCTCTAATTATCTTTCAATACTTGTAGCTTATCTTGCTTTTAAACTTAAAGAGAGGGAACGTACGCCAAATTAGAATTACATGCATCTTATTTACCTGGCTTTCTATCCTGGCCAAATTTGGACTATTGTTTCCAATGAGCAATCACTCTTTACCTTCTACATCGAGGCTGTCATTTAGTCAAGATTCTCTATCTCTCTCTCTTTATTTTTAGGTGTTTGTTTGACCTTGCTAAACTGAAAGGCAGGACTGACTTGCTTTTGACTGTTCTGGAGAAATCTACACTGACTCAGACAATTTGTAATCTGAAACTGCATTTTCTGTCTTCCCACGTCTTCATTTGGAAGCCGATTTTGTGTCTCATACAAGAATTCAGGACATTCAAAATAGTAAGAAATGAAAAATATCTTGAAATTGGTGCTGCCCCTGCTCTTGTCCCACTGGTTAATTTTCTGTAGCCTTAGATGTTGGCACCTGCAGCATCACATTCTTAAGTAACTACTCATTTTAAAGCTAGTTCTTCCACTACTTTTACCCAGAGTTTATGCTTAGATAAGCATACACACATCCCCAAAGTATTTAGGTAAGTTGTCAAGACTTTCTATTAAGTAAACAGTACGTAAAGATCTGCAAGTGATGAGAGGAAAAAAATGCACCATTTTTAAACAGTTAATCATGAAATAAGTGCTTTTAAAAGCATGATCCATAGATGTATACATTGGCACAAATATCCTTGTTTGCTGTCTCTTTACACTGCTAACACATACTCATTTAATGTCTTTCCTTTTCATTTGGGAGCTCTCTCACTGCACATCCCCTAAATGACTTCAGGCCATTCAGGAGTTAGCCCATAGGGAGCAAGGGGAGGGGAGAGAAAAGGCATCAAACCCTCTTAAATATAAATAACCTATACAGGCTAAATGCTGTTTCTTTTTGGGTTTAAGCTGGTAGGAGGAAGACACATTATTTTGCACTTTATTCTGTGCAAACCTGGAGTGCCTGGTGCTTTTTTGCCACTCCCACAAACCAGTAATTGTCACAGCACATGAAGAGCCCCGAACATGCAGTGCAAAATGACACACCTTGGCTCTGAGTACAGACAAAGTGGAACTGTTCTGGTTTTGTCTCTGCCAGAATTACAGTGGAACTGTCACATTATAAATATCAGGCACTTGCTGTAGCTTCTCGCATGGTTAGTTACTCAGTTTATCTTTTGACCTTTTCTTCCCTATTGTAAGTAATTTTCTCCCCTGCTTCTATTTCCTCAGTCCCAGAGAGTGAGCAACAGTTAATGCTACACAAATAGCCCTACCAGTTGCCACTTTTTCAGTGAAGGGTCTTTGACATGTTTTCCCACAACCTTCTGCCTCCTCCCAAGACCTGGGAAGTCAACTCTCAGATGTAAAAATGTTCACAGAAAGAACTGACACAATTTGAAGAAGCAAAATATGAAATTTAGGTGTTTTTTTTTTTTAAAAAAAAAGGTATTTATGTAATTCAAAATGTGGTGATTTATTTAATGAGCTAATCAGAAAGAATTATTGCTCCATAAAAGCCATAGAGACTATACACAATGTACAGTTTGGTATAAAACCAAGAAATCTCCAATAAATACCAAACCATTTTAAGAAAAACACTAATTTTGAAGAAATTGACAGTGAACCAGATTTTAATCCTTCTCCACCACTAGCCTGCTGCATGTCTCTGACCAGTAATAGTAACAATTTTGCCTTCTATTTTTTCCCTTTCACCACTTAACTTTAATATCTCACATACAGAGAATACTACAGTGGAATTGATGCTTTCCAATGTCCTCATTGTTCCAGGTGATCCCCTTTCAAAGTGGTAAAGAAGGGGCCTCAAAACAGGTTTGTTATCTCTAGACTACAAGAAACCAAAGCTTCTGGTGAAGAAGGTTTCAGTACTTGCAAAACTCAAGTAAATAGAGACTGTTTCTCTAGTACATCTTCTCAGAAATACTGTGTGTACACCAAAGCTCTACTTTACACATTGCTTTCTACAAAACCATGAAGCTAAAAGTTTTCCTCCTTATCTTTGACACATGCCTTCTAATAGACCACTTAAAAAGTGAGATAAAGACCACAGCTGAGATCTGTCCTTCTCTGGCACAGGGAGGCTCCTTACACATCAGGATTGAACTGATCTAAGTTTAGGCCAGAGCTTTCTTGAGACGCTGGTCCAAGACTCCAGAATAAATCACTCTCCTCTCAACAAGTTCAAGATGTTGTTGCATTTACAGCTACAAGTATGTTTTGAAAAGCAAACCAGCCCTATAAACTCAAGAAGACAGGTCGAAAAACAAGACCAAAACACCCACCAAAGAGAAACATACACAAAAAAAGTGATGCAGTCACATTTCTTAGTGCTCTGGGAGGACAAGACCTTACTGTAAAAGAAAGCCTCAGCTGAAACCAGTGGTATCTACTTTGATATAAACAATGACGATAACAATTTGATCTGCCCAGTGAAAATATTAAGAATGCTGGAGGGTCCATTTGTCAAGAAGGCTATTTGTTTTGAATTATTCATTTAGTTCCTCAGTTAATAAATTCCAAGAATCTAGCTATTACATCCAGGCTATGATCTTTCAAACTGTGTTTAATTGTCGTTACAAAAGATGAAATTCTCTCTCTCGTTCTGAAGCTGAGACAGAAACCATTACAAGAAAAGTAATTTAAAGAAAACAAAAACAACAACAACAAAAAAAACCCCACAAAACAACAGATACCACCAAAACCCTATAGCTCCCAGAATAGACAGAAAATTATCATGGCCTAATAAAATTCATGGTGTGCTTGTTATTGCTGCTGTTATCTAGAAGAGAATAAACATATTGACTAACGTTCCTTCACACAGAATCCCTCAATTGTCAGCATCTGAATGTGGCTATAAATAAATAAATGATGATTTATCAGTGTTAGAAATATACTATCCCTCCTACATATGAGCAAATCATAGATACAAGAAAAGCACAATGCAGAGAGGGGAGGGCAAGGCATGGACCAGGCCTCAGTTCCAGTCCCCTTGGACTCAGGACAAATCACTGGCACACAAGCTCCATCCAGTCATGGCTTCCTTCAAACGAAGCCACTGAAAACTCCACACTCAGTGCCACAACCCTTCTCTGCCCGTTTCCACCACGTACAAAATGGTACTTTACTCATCCTTCTTAAGAGCACGCATGCAGGTTTTCACCTGTAATTTTCAAAGCTGTACTCCACATACAGTCTTTCTGTCGTACACTCCACTTTTCAGATCCTCCTACAGAAACCCAAAATAGTTTTTCAGAGCTGTATGTAAACTCTGTTTCTCTGTAAGCCCTCAAAGAGAATTTATATTCATACTATATGCATGCATCTACCCTCTGTGGGATACTGCCAGCTGAGTTAGGGTTTCTTCACCATCTAATCCAAGCACATCAAAGCATCTTAGCAGCTCTGGAATGAATAACTACAGGCTTTCATGACATAATTTATACACATATCTAATGTGGTGAGCCAAAGACATCTGCAGTCCTGTGAAGCAGTTCCAGTTCAGAACTGCAGTCCTGCAGGTTCAGCCCAGCTCGTGGGATTTCACAGCAATTAACCCAACTCAGCGTGCTCCCCTCCCTGATGGGAGACGGGGTGGTATTAGTGAGACTATCATGGAGCAGTGCCACAGCAGAGCCACTGCATGTGCCACTTCCAGGCAGCTGGCAAAGCCATCCAGCCATAGAGCTTTGACACCAGCTCAGAGCACAGTACCATTTCGGATGTATTCTACCACTATGGCAGGTTTTGCCACATATGCGTTAGGTCTGCACCACTCAGGAAACGTCAGCATCCGCAGCGTTTGGGCGTTCTGACATGTCCCGGAAAGTTCACATCTACAGAACAAGTCACAGTGTTACCTTGGAAACTTTTATTTTTAAAATATTTTCATCTCTGATCGAAGTATTCAAAGTAAGGCTTGAGAAAGCAACCGTGTATCAGTTTCTCTTTTTGCTCAAACCCTCCATGTTGCTCCTTATATACAGAACATCTTCCGATGCAACAGACCTTAACCCCTTCCTGATTTAAACCTAACCTAAATTCGCCCATAAGCCACCACTTGTATACAACCTGCCAAAGTGAGTCTTACCTGAATAACTGCAATTAAAAAAAAAAAAAAACCCCCCCAACAACCAATCCTCCCTCCCAAAAAAACCACCAACCCCCTCCCCCCCCAAACCCCATAGAACGAATTTGACATAACTCAACCTAGAAATTCCAAAAGGCCAAACTACTGTCACATCACTGTGTTACAGTAAATATAGCCCTTCTACTTCTCATCCCTCAAGTCATTTCTTGGGCTCACATGAACCAAGACATTTCATTAGATACCAAGCATCTGGAGGCAGAGACAATGTCTATCTGCAGCTATGAAGTTTCTAGTGTGTTTTTGGGCATGGTGAAGATAGTTTCCAAATGAGCTTTGCCTAAATAATCTGATTCAAATTTTCCTTTCTGTTTAAGCACCAGAGTAACTCACCAGATCCTTAAAAGGTTTCAGTAGGATGGGCATACAGCCCACCAGATGCCCACTGTGATTTTTATCTTGAAGTGTCACAATGGCAACATTTGACTGCAGAGTTTTTTGTACAAAACTTCAAGGCCTTTAATCTGTACTTTATCCTAGTGCTGTAGAGGAGACAGTCTTCCCTTAGATATCTGGATTCAAAGAAAACTGAAAACCAGGCCCTTGGCACATGAACAATGATATCTAATATTTAGTGGGACTATCCGGGGGTTTATCTGCAAAATATCTGGGAGAACGGGATACTTAGGTGGTAGGATCATATAAATAATCATCCTTCTCAGATGGAAACATTCTATGCCTGTGAGTAAAGCAAATAACTATCAAAATATGGGATTTTTTGAGAAGACAATCTTAGTCGAAGTCTCATTTCCTCTACAGACAAAAAAAAAAAAAAAGTTAC